>PVKA01018961.1:0-42884 GCA_004027165.1 Ctenomys sociabilis | reverse complement strand
CTTTTTTGAGCTTCTTTCTATATTAGAAGGAATTTGTTCTCTTCCTCTGGTTTGTCAAAATTATAACCATAGATATTCACATACTCTCTTATTTCCTTTTTGAAAAATAAACTTTTTGAAATTTTAATTTTGATAGAAAGTGGCAAAGTGAGTACAAAAAGTACACACATATGCTTCACTGTTTCAGATTCCCCTAATACATTACCATTGGAGATTAGTCAAAACTAAGAAACCAATGTTGTTACATAATTATTCCATAATTATTAGCTGAACTCTACACTTCTCTGTGATTTCCATTAGTTTTTTCACTAAAGGGAATGAGTTCTTTATTGTATACCAAGATCCAATCTGGTACTTCATATTGCATTTAATCTTCATGTTTCCTTAGTCTCCTCTAATCTATAATTATTTTCTCGGTCTTTCCTTTTTTTTCCCCTTGTATCAGGCATTGAACTTTCGACCTTGCGCTCGCTAGGCAGAAGCTTATGCCCCTGAGCTATCTCCCCAGCCCCCTAGTCTCCTTTGTTCTTTGTGATCTTGACAGTTTTGAAAGTACTCATCAGGTATAGGATATCTCCAAATTTGATTTTATCTGAAATTTCTATCATGACTAAAGAAGGTTTTGGAAAGAATTCCATAAGTAGCTTCACTGTCTCACATTAGGGGTTACATGGCAGTCACATGCCAACACAGGTGATGTTACACGCGATCATTTGGTTAAGGCAGCATTTGTTCATTTCTACACGAGCTACAATTTCTCTTTATGTGCTTTAGTTTTTAGAAGCAAAACCACCAAGTCCAGCCCACACACAAGTAAAAATAATCTCCTAGAAAGAAGAACATTCACAGGTATTACCTAAAATTCTTTTACGTGCAAGAATTGTTTCTTCACCCTGTCAACTCTTTTAATTAGTGACTACATTAATGAATTGGTGACACATTATCTTTTATATCCTTTCATTTTTAAAATCTATTTGAATCTTTAAAAATTTTTTTGTGGAACTGGAATTGTTTTTAATTTTTTATTCATTTTAATGAGAAAAAATAGCAATGAAACAGTTTCAAAACAGGTTAGTAGGACAGTTACAATAATTAATACATTGCATGTTGTATGGTACTGAAAGTGAATGCAGGGCCTTGTGTTTGTCAGGCAGGTGCTATGCTGCTGAGATATATCCCCAGGCCTGAATCTTTAAAGATTCTCACTGACTGCATACAACTGGAATTTGCTTTTTTAAAATTAAAAAAAATTATTTTTATATCCCTTCCTTCCTTTCCTCCTACCCCTGCCTTGTTCTCCTTCCCATTTTAACATTTTTTTACCATTTCCCAATATGTATTACACATTATGGTCCTTTTCGGTTTCTCACACGGGATTTTGCTTTTTTTTTTTTTTGTGGCTGGCTCAGCCCACACTTGGGGGAGGGGGCACAGCATGTGGTACTGGGGATTGAACCACGGTCCCTGCATGCTTGCCTAAGCAAGCGCTTTAGACCACTGAGCTACCTCGCTGGCCCTGGATTTTGCTTTTTAATGTAATTTAGTAACTTCTTTTAACTGGAGTATTTGAACAAGGTGTTTAATGTAATAGTCTAGATAGTTTGGTAAATCTATAACCTTGCTAACTTTTCTATTTGCCCTGTATTTAGTTCCTTCATTCTTTCCCATAATAAATTTTTAGACATTTGATCTGTTTATTAACTATATATCCTGATTTTTTTCTTCCTTCCTGGTTCTTTCTCTTTTATAAGATGCATCTTCAACTTAATATGTCTTCCTTCAAATAATTATTATACCGGTTTACTTAAGATATCAGAGCTGTTAAACAACATGCTTCTATTTTCCTCTCTTGTCCTGCTCTTTTGCTCCTGTTGTCACTTGTATTACTTCTATATAGTGTATGTAGTAATACACAAGATGTTATTTTTAGTTTAAGTACTCAGTTGTCTTTTTTTTTTTTTAAATGAATTTAGGGCAGGGCCTACAGGGTTTCACTATGGAGACTGGACTTGTAGTGATTCTCCTGTTTTCAGCCTCCTAAGCACTGGCATTACATGCATGTACCACCATGCCCAGTCTCAATTGCTATCTCACTGTGCCCCAGAGGTGGCTGGTATAGAACACCGGGGATTGAACTCAGGCCACTGTGCTCTGCCAAAGCAGGAGCCTTACTCCACTGAGCTATCTGGCCAGCTTTCAGTTGTCTTTTAAGGACATTAAAAATAAAAAATAAGTTCTTACATTTAGCTATGCATTTATAATTTCTGGTCCTCTCTACATAGAAACTCAAGCACTTCCTTTGATACTTACTGGAGCTCTAGTCTGCCAATCATTCCATATGTTTTCACTTTTGTGGTTTCTGACAAACTGTGTGTGTACTTAATTTTTTCTTGTACAGTATTTTTTTTCTCTAGCTAATTTGAAAATTTTCTTTTCGTTTTTTTTTTTTTTTTCCAGAACCAGGGATTGAACTCAGGCCCTTATGCTTGCCAGGCAAGCACTTACTCTACTGAGCCATCTCTCTGGCCCCTTATGTCTTGCACTTTTAAAACAAGATGCTACATATAGATAATGTTATGATGTCAAGTTCTGGGTTTTACTATCTTCTTTTAAACATGGTGAAAGTTGATTTTGAGGACAGATTATATTTGTTGCACATCAAATTAGTATTTTCAAGTCTTCAGAGTTGTAAAGTTTAAAATTTATTAAATTTCAACATATATACACAAAAATGTATTCACTGTAATTTAAAAACTATGGCCAACTTAAATTCTTTACCATGTAATTGGCACTCATCAAAATGCAGCACATTATTAGCATTCCTAAAGGCCTCTCCTATGTTTAAAGCTTGATTTCATGGTTAAGACAGATAAAATAACCTTTACAACTAACATATCATCAAGTCATGACCTCCTGCGGTCTTCAATGATTGTCCTCAGTGACCCTCTGGGGTCTCTGCCCTGGGTGGTCAGAATCTGAATGATTCCCAGTTCACTGAGAGCTTTGGGAACCGTTCATCTTACAGGTCCCTACCGAGAGTCTGGCCCTACACATTGGCAGATTGGTCTTCAGCAGGGTGACAGGTTCAGATTTCTGGAGATCTTCTGTGGCGTAGTCCTATCTAGTATTCTCACCCATAAACTTGAACCTTTTCTGTGTCAAGCTCAGGTCTCTAACTTTTCAACTCAGCAAGGCAATTGTTTTGCCTTGCTGGAGACATCATTCTGGTGCCAGTGTCTGGAAAATGCCACGGTCAAGAGCCAAGGCCTCATCTGACTTATTTCCTTTCACCACAAGACCACACTCCTCACTGCTTGTCTGCCAATCTGGGAAAAAGATTGTTTTCATATTTGACTGGAGCTTTATTAGTTAATAGTGGGAAGATTAATCCAGTCCCAATTATTATGTTATGACTAGAAGTAAAACCAAGGCTTCTTTCAACAAAATTTCTAGCATGGCTACCATATTTTGTAAGAGTTCACCTATTAGAATAAGTCAACTGGTATGTGCCTATCTTCCCATCTATCTATTCTGTGGTTGCTAGATCATTGGGAAACAATGATGAATAAATGGTTCCTACCCTCAAGAACTTACAATTAAGTAGGAAAGCCAGCAGTGGGTACTAAATTATTTAGAAAGAAAACCATGGTCAAATCTACTTAAAGAGGCCAAAGAAAGTTTGACAGCATAATATGTGAAGAAGGTCTTAAAGAATGAGAGTATCAGGTGGGATAGACACTGGAGCAATTTCTGTATGCAAAATATCAAGTCAGAAGATAATGTTTAAGCTTGAAAGAACTACCAACAGTTCCAAACACCTACAAGGTTAAGTTAGAAGCAGGGAGGGGAGAGAGCTAAAACTAGGAGAAACAATCAAACAAGAAAACCAGGAGGTGATCATGTCATGAAGGGGGACTACAAATGCTATTGTCATCACCATTCATAGCCACACCTCCTCCTCCTTATCCATCTAGAGTGCTGAAAGGATATATCTTTGAAATGTTATAGGCATGGGGCTGTGGAGATGGCTCAATAGAATAAGCGCTTTCCTGGCAAGCACAAGGGCCTGAGTTCAACGTTCAGTTCCACCAAAAAAAAAAAAAAAAAAAAAAAAAAAGTTGGAGGCATTTCACTGACTTCTACATCTCATGAAGAAATCTACATAGGCTCTGTGAGCTTATGTAGTTTTACCCTATATCATGCGACTAGTAAGTGAAGAAGCAGAATTTAAATACAGGTACGTCTATTAGATTCCAACGCTAACAAAAATAAATTGGCCTTGAATCTACAGACAAGGGTAAGTTATGAAAGTATGTTTTGTCTTTAGAGTAGTTTTTAGGTTCATTAATTGAGCAGTTTTAAGTATGGAGGAAATGCAGTTTACTATTATTATCATTTTTATTCTACTGAGCCATCTCCCCAGCCCCTACTATTATTATCATTTTTAAAAGGTCACTCTGGTGTGTGAAGAGCTGGAGGGAAGAAGCTAGTCAGATGAACCACTCTGGAGGCTGCTGTAAATACTGCAGGAAGGAAACAGGGCTTGGACTGGTTGACACTTAGGAGGGGTAGAGAAGAGGAAGTGGGCTAACAAAATGTTTAAGAAGCAGAATCTTTCAACTGTGGACCAGCTGATACATTCAAAGTCCTAGGACCTGTGCAGGAGACATAGAGATGTCTCAAGTTCTCCTGTGAACTTGTCACTAACGTAGCATGACAGAATTCTCTGAATTTACTGAAATACAGTAGTACTTTATGTTCAGATTCTCTCCTCGTTACAGTGGGTGAGGCAAGGGCTCCACATGGAAAACACTGCTGTGAAACGTTCTCAACACTCCTCCAAGTCAGCAGGAGGTCCTAGATGCCCAGGCTGAGACCCTCAGGACAGGAAGGGTATTAACGGTCTTCTGACTTTATCATTATCAGCCACAATTTTGTGAAAAACAAAAACAAAGGCAGGTACTGAACAATGACCACAGTTGAACACTCTGCTAAGCATTGGAAGAACGTCATCATTATTTGCCACAATAATCTTAACAGCAGTCCTAGCATGCACTCCTCTTTTAAAGTGAGACACCAAGGCTCTGACAGGAAAAATAACTTTCCTATATCACTCCTTCCCTGCCTCGTTACTTAGAAGGCATCTTGGATTTACCATCTTCTAGTGGTTACCACTATCTGCCTCTGCTCTGTTACTCTCTCCTGAGCACTCCTGTGCATGATCCTTATTCCCTGCAGTCCCTAATCTGCCGTGTTGTGAGAGATGTGTAATTTGCCCGTCGGTTCTCCCTATCAGACTGGCCTCTGTGAACATCTTCCTCTCTGCTGCTCACTACCACCACAGAGTCACAGCACTGCACTCCATGCTTGTTCTGAGCTGCCATCGTTTACCCTGAGCTGCCCCCAGGCCCTCAGTCTTCTCTGAACCTGAGGAACTTCAGGTTCACGTTCCACATTCACGGGCAGTTGATACCCATGGCTTGCAGAGAACTTTTCCAGGCAAAGGGAACAGGAGAAAAATGTCACAAATCGTGGCCTGCAGGCCTGAAGTGCTGACCACGTGCCTGCATCTGACTCATTGCCCTCCTCTCCATATGGCACTCTGATTTTTCCTGAGTGCTCTGTTGTCTCATGCCTGAGGGAGAGTGTATACAGAGGGTAGAGGCAGTGTGGGCTTTAGTGCTAGGCAGACACCCTAGTCTAATTTCAGCACTGTTCTGTGGCAAGGCATGTGCTTTCTGAGTCCTTTTCTCCCTGTAAAAAGGAGAGAACGTTGACTTCATAGGGCAACAATGCTCATCAATGGATTCCCGGGTACAGAAGGCACCCGGCGGGTGGTGAGGCCAGGGCTCTGTGTGGCCAAGAGTCATCTCTATCTCCCTCCAGCTCTGTGGGCACCATGAGAGTGAGGAAGAGACCTGAGAGTGGCATGAAGACTAAATGAGAGGTCATGGACAAGGGTTTGGCTCAGTCCCTAATGCTCCAAAGTCTATGTAATGCTTGATATCTAGAATGTCAACCAAAAGCCTCATGTGTTCAGAGGCTGGGCTTTGGGAAGATAACTGGATCAGATCATGGGGGTGTTATACTCATCTGTGAATTAATCCATGGAAATTTCAGAGCTGAATGTCTGCTAGGAGGTAGGGTCTGGTTAGAAGGGGTGGGTCACAAGGGGTGTGACCTGGAAGGAAAGCTCCACCCCTGCTCCTCCCCTCTGCTTCCTGGACATCATGATGTGAGCAGCTTTTCTCCACCCAGGCTTTGGGGCCAGCCAATATAAGCCAAAATAAATCTCTCATCCTTTAAATTGTGCATGTTGGTTGTTGTATGTCAGGGACAGAGAAGTGACTAAATAGTCAATGATGGTAGCAATTGTTTAATGACATTAAAAAGATAACACCTTTGTAGCACCCCAAATGAACTGTGTAAACCTCATAGCACACCAAGAGAGAACTTGTAGAGCTTGTTGCAAGCCATTTATCAACAAACAGGAATCTGTTCAGAATAGCACAGTACTGCTCAGGCTTCCGGCAGTAACAGAGCACTGTTGCTCACACAATTCCTGCCAGACCCTACCCAGGCCCCCTATCAGTACCACATGGTCAAAACCAATATAGGTTTCTTGCATTCTGGAAACCACAAGAACTCAGTGGATCTTGATGGTCCAGCAACAAATATTGGTTTGAAGTATTCTACCATCCTTAGCCTGAAAACCCTACCAACCTGTTTCTGAGTGTCACTCTGGGATGCTATAACATTCTCCAGAGAGAACAATGACCTGGGATGGCATGGTGACCCAAGTCCCATGCAGGGTCCCTAGATTCAGGGATCACCTCACAGCTTCCTGATTAAAGTTATCAGGGAAAAATAAGATCCGAAAAATAAATTACATTATAACTTTCTACATCAAGACTTTCTAACATGGAGAGAAACACACCACAGATCTTGGGCCACAGAAAAACCACAGCTATCTCCCTTCTTCACACCCAAAGTCATGTTGTTCCATGACATAACCATGCAGGAGCTAGAACCTCAAGAGCTCAGTACTCACCACATCATTTGGGAGGCTCTGGAGGTCATCAAAGGGAGTTTCCAGGGTGTTGGTGTCCACATTCAGAATCACAACATCATCCAGGGCCATGTTTCGGACTTTCTGCAAGTCAACAAAGTCCAGAAAAGGCAGTCATAGAAACATCATAAAGACATGAAGATATGTCCTTTTGTTTTTTTTCAAGAGAAAGGAATACAGAAGGAAGTGACATCTGATCAAGTCTTATTTTATGGTGATCTCAATGTGAGGCATACACATTTGCTACTCATTTGACTCCCACAAAAACTTTTTTAAGTTTGCACAATCACCTCTCAAGTCTCGGGAGTTAAACTGCATTTCACAGGGGCTAAGTAACATGTCCCTGGCCAAACAGCTAGGAAGTAAGAGAGGCTTTATATCCATCATCGTCTTTTTTCCTGTCTCTTTTCTTAACAAAAGGCCTAAAGCTCTGGCCTCAGGAATTCTGACATACAGGATACTCCTATGACACCTTCTAACCATTCTTCTCATTTACCAAAGGCTATCTGCCAATCCCTCCTTCAGATCTCATCATGCTGGGGTGTGGAATATGGGAGTATGGCCTAGTACAAAAGTGTTAATATTGCCCTTGAATATTACACAGGAAGGTCACACTTTCAGTCTGATTCCATTATCCATAGAAACCCAGCTAGTAATGACCCTGGCCATGAGACATTTTGTGTTGGTGCTGTAACAGAAAGGATAAAGGAGACTCATGCCTTTGAGATATTTGCACATGGTAGAAGGAGGAAGATGAAAGGGTATTATGGGGTTCCCTATCTGGCAGCAGCTTTCCAAAGTCTGCACCGCTAGAATACAGCATATAGCTTCAGTTTTAATATTCAATCCCATTTTTTATCCATGTTCATTTTTCTCCTGCCTGACCACCTCCCTTGATTTCATTCAGTCCTCTCCCATCATATATAAACTTGGTCCTTGCAGGCACTGTATTTAAAAACTGTTCTCTTATTTTGTCCTTTTAAAATAGAAGTACTTTGTCATTTGTTGTCCAAACTTGGGGTAGTAGAAGGCATGTTATTCCATGACAATAAGCATAAACTGGAATATGGGCACCCCATGTATCTTATGGAGGAGGGACCAGTTTTACTAGTAGTTCCCCTTTGAACACACTGCACATAAGTGTAGCTTAGGGCCTGGGAGATGGTTCAGTAGAATAAGCACTTATGTAATTGCCCAAAGATGCTGACTAGCAAGTTGGGTGAAATCTGCCAACTCAGCTGCCTGCTGTGAAGCACCCGTGGATGTCGGGTAGGAGGTGCCTGTACCTAATAACACCAAAGACTGCCACATGGACCATTATGCAGCTAGACACTTGAAGGCTGTGAAAGCCCACATTTGCCAGTACCCTGGAAATGGACAATTACAGTGAGGTGGAATCTTGTAAGTTCTGCTCTGAGCTTTACTTGTTTTATCTCATTTTGTAAAGTTGATGTCATATTTTAATGGAATGTCATTTAAGGAGGTAAGAGAGAGGTAAAGTAAATGGCCACTCCACAGCTCATATTCTTTGCACTGTACCACTTATCATCAGATACACTGAGACAGACCTCAGCGTACTTTTGCCAGGTCCTCATATCCCTTTGCCTGTGTGCTCCTCTGCTCCGGTATGGGTCTCTCCTGGGGCTCAATTGTCTGGCTCTCCACTGAATAATAACCAGTGGCTGGCTGGGTATGGTGGCACATGCCTACAATCAGAGCACTTGGGAGGCTGAAGTAGGAGGATTGCCACAAATCTGAGACCAACATGGGCTATATAGTAAGTTCAAGGCCAACTTGAACTACAGAGCAAGACCTTGCCTCAAAAAAACCAAAAACCAGTGTCTGAAAAAATGATCAGTACTTAGGGCTGGGGAGATAGCTCGGTGTCCATCCCTGTTACCACTGGAACTGGGAATGGTGGCACACGCCTGTGATCCTAGCACTAGGGAGGCTGAGATAGGAGGATCACTACAAATCTGAACTGCATAGCGAGACCCTGCATCAAACAATTAAAAAAAAAAAAAAGATCAGTACTTCACAAGTGCCTGCTGATATTAGCTGATGTTCAAACTTCAGTCTCTAGAACGTGGTACCAAATTAACATGTCCAGATTCTTCCTAGAAAGAAGCCTCCTACAGTTGAAGGGCTGGCCAGATAGCTCAGTGGATTAAAGTACCTACTTTGGGAGACACAGAGACCAGGAATCCCTACATGATGTGGTGGCCCTGCCCCCGGGGTGCACTGAGACAGCAACTGAGACTGGGCCTGTAACCCTGTACTAAATACATTAAAAACAACAACAACAACAACAAAAAACCAAAACCAAAAAAGCCTCCTACAGTTGAAAACCTTTCCCAGGCAGAATTTTGGAACCCTTTCACTTAGGACCATATATTCTAGCTGCTTCTGCTAGTAACTTCTTCAGGTGCTTGGGCCAGTTCAAAATACATCAATCAGCTCAAAAACATTAAGGGCTTGGGGCTGGGGAGATGGCTCAGTGGAATAAGCGATTTCTTGGCAACCACAAGGGCCTGAGTTCAATCCCGGGTTCCACGAAAACAAAAACAAAAGACCATTAAGGGCTCACCATGAGCTGAGAACCAGAGCAGAGATCTGATCACCGCCTGACAAATTCATTTCCCCCTCAAACCCTAGCACTGAAAAGAACAGTTTTGCCTCATTTATAGGGTAAATGGCTATCAGCAATGGTGAAGGAGTTGGTAATAAACCCCAAGCCTTGTGCCGTACCTTTGTCTTACAAAGAGCAATCCCTATTTTGTAGAAGAACTTTAAGACTGGTAGGGAACTCTCCTATTTCCTTAGCTGCTTCACTGTACAACACAGCAGGTAAATGCTTTGTAGTGTGCTTGGTGTCTCAATAAACATCATGAACAGCATAGACAACTGTGTGTGTCTCATTTTCAAACTCACAAAGCATGGCAACAGACTTTTTAATTTCTACCAGTTGAGCTGGAACTTAGATATCACCATTCTGCTTCCAGAAATGAGACTGAGGTTCATTCAAACAGCGAACCAGTTTGTCTAATGCTGTGTATCTGCTAATTGGGATCTTAACCTGTACAATTGGAATAGCTTGACCACCCTCCTCCTCTCACTTCCCCAAGCCTGCCATGAAGATTAAGAGAACTCAATAAATAGTGGCTATTATTAATACTTTTATATACAATAGCTATTGCCAGTTAGAAAAGTTGCAGTGGCAATGGCTTAGGAGCAGAAATCTTGCTGGTTCCTTGGTAGCAACTGATTGGTTTTCTCTGAAAGCTGAAGACAGTCACAGGAAGAAGAATCAAAGTGAGAGCAAGGATGTTAGCTTCAGCGATAGGACTAAGGGCTGCTGCACCCCAGCATCACCCACTTTGCCTCATTTGACCTTCCAAACAGAAGAGGGCAGGAGGCCATGGCCACTGGACAGAAGCCTCAGGGGCTGAAAGGCTCCATGAGTGGATGTTGATTCTGAACCAGAATTAGGCCTTGTTTCTGTGTCCTCAGTACACAGACCAGGCCTTGTAGGCTCTCCACGGCTGGGCTGGAACAGGCTTTTGATTTCTTACCACTCCTGGCTGGAGGGCTTGCCGGTTAAGCTGTGTGGAGTGTTTGCTTTTTCAACAATGTCAGCAAGCTGAAGAAGAGGAAAAAACCTGGCCTTTTCTCTTGACTTAGCAGGCCAGGGTCCCCTTAGTAACCAAAATGCTCCTAGCACCAGGCTCCAGGCAGGAGCTGGGTCGGCACAGCTTCCTCTTATAGGACAATACTGCCCTCCTGGTGGCAAGGCCTCTTCCAAAGGAGCTGGCACAGGCTCAAGGGCCTTCCTGAAGCTCAGTGTTCCCAAGGAAAAACTGGAGAATGGCTTGGCCAGATAGTGCCCTATCCCTGAAGGGCTCAAGGAAACAATGAGTGAAGAAAGGCAAGAAAAACTCACACTCAAGCTTCAGGGTTGGAAGTGCTGGAGAAGAAGGAAGCTGGACAATTACCAAGGGCCATGCCATTTAATCTTAACTAGATGTGAGGGAGAGACTAGTGAAGCCACAGTAAAAGGCGGAACTGGAGGTTCAGAGGTTAGCAAACTCTTCAAGGCCACACAGTTAAGAGAGGCAGCAGAGCTGGCTCTCAAACACAGTCTGAAGACATCAAAGATCCATGTTTTCATGTGTGGTGCATGTAGTCATATCAATGTCCTCACAGCTTGCTTCCCCTCACACAAAACAACGCTCACTTTTTGTATCATAGGCATTATACCATAGAGCAATGAGAAAGAGAAGTTCAAAAAGAAAAATTAAATGTTACCGCAATCCCTCCATTTGGAGATGATATTTTGGTATAATTCCACAGTCCTCCTTTCCTACATTTTAAAACACAGTTAAAGTCATTCTCAATGCTTCTCTTTGAGTTTCTCAACGATTACTATATAAGCAATGCTCCATGTCCTTAGAAGTTTTGCAAAGATCATTACTAATTGCTACAGTGTTCCATTACATGGAAACAAACCCCACCAACCCCCTTTCATTGAGTATTTCCAGGCTTTAAGAAATTATTAAATATAATATTGTCTTGAAATGTGTAGGCACTAAGCTTTGTACTTTTAGGATGAATTCCTAGAAGTGGAATTTAGTTTCCACTTCTTAAAGTGTCCCTCTCAAATTCGACTTTTGAGAGAGATATCTTTACTTCCAATTATTTTAAAGTCATTTTATCCACAGCTTGTGTTTCCTACTCTAAGTGAAGAAAAATCAGCAAAGACACGAGCAGATGTCAAAATAGTCCTCCAAAAATCCTACCCAATTAAAACACTTACTAGTACCGCAGCACACCGAGACAGCTCTCCGGTAGCTTGTCCCACCAACACATTCCCTCTCTTTTTAGTTACAACATATGCCAAAGCTCCTGCCAGCTGCAAACCCTTCCCCCACCAGACTCTATAGGCTTTTTCTCAGAATGAAAAAAAAAAGCCCACAACTGACACGCACACCGGGCTTTCCAAATGGCATTTCTAACATGGAGAAACATACAAAAATGGCATCTTCTGATCAGTATTTTTAATAAAAATGTCTTTTCCTATATATGCTTTGTCACAGGCAATCTTGGCTTGACCAATGCCTTTCAGATAAGGAGAGGGACAACTCATTGAAAGGCAGGTGCTCAGGGAGGGTGAGAGGACTCTGACTTGCCCTTATCCAGTAATGTACCAACCTTACAAGTCCTCTAGGCTTTCAGCTGTGAAACAGGAATTGACCTCACAGTTGTGAGGTTTAGATACTTGAATGCATCTAAAAGATTCAGTATGATGCCAGAACACCACAAGTCCTCAAGGAATGGTGGTGCTGTCTTGTCTGTCTGTCCCTTCTCTGACTGACTTCCTAGAACTGAGTCCCTGTGTCTTTCTTTAATCCAGAGAGCCAGATGTAGTGGGTCTTCCCTGACCTATGCTCTAGCATGGCTCCCTCACACCACCAGACAACTCATCTATCTATTGGGAGGTACTGGTGTAGGTGTGCAATCCTTTCACTAGTGTCTGGGCTTCCTGGGGGTCAAGGAACTCAATCGTTGTATTTCTAGCTCTTACTCCAATATTTGGTAAGAGCAGGGAAAGAATGAGTGAATGGCAGCAAAGCCCAGGAGTGGAGCCTATCTGAGTTTTGCTGCCTCTCTACCACTTATGAGTTGTGCCAACTTGGCCAAGTCATTTAACCTTTCTGTTTTCTTTCTTTTGTTATATTTTAGGGAAGGGTCTACAGAGTTTTCAGGATCTCACTACTAGATCGGACTCATAGTGTTCTGCCTGTTTACAGCCTCCCAAGATCTGGGATTACAGGCACACACCACCATGCTCAGTCTCAATTATCCTCTCAGTGGGTCCTGGGGGTGGGGCTGGCACAACAGGCCTGGGGATCAGGACCCCCAGCCCCTATACCTGCTTGCAGGCACTTTAATCTGCTGAACTATTTGGCTGGCCTTTCTATAGTTCAGTTTCCTCTTCAGTGAACTAGAGAGGACAAGTGATCCTACCTCACAGGCTTGTTAGGAGGATCAGATGGGTTAGTATCTCTGAAGTACTTAAGAGTAGGGCTTGGCACATGGGAAATATAAATAAAGGTAAGTGCTTGTCAAATAAAAACAAATGATCTTTTGGGGATGACAGGAATATTCTATATCACTATGGTGGTGGTTTCATAGGTGACTCCAACTGTCCAAATTGTAATAAAATACATCATTTGCTGTATATAAGTTATACCTCAATGAAGCTGAAGACCACATTAGTGC
Organism: Ctenomys sociabilis; assembly: GCA_004027165.1. Taxonomy (NCBI): domain Eukaryota; kingdom Metazoa; phylum Chordata; class Mammalia; order Rodentia; family Ctenomyidae; genus Ctenomys; species Ctenomys sociabilis. The sequence goes on along the minus strand of PVKA01018961.1, from coordinate 29,536 downwards.
TTTACTATATCCAGAACACAGAATAAATGGACTCGAATGTGACAGTGAATAGACCTGAATGATGGTGAATGAATAGCACACATGATAATCTCCTCTCATCCCATAGCCCATAGTGCATTTGAGGGGTGGAGGGCTTTTTACTCCTTGCCCTCCTCCTTGTCTAGTTTAGGATTTGTTGATTTTTTTTGTTTTTCATCTTACTCCTCTTAGGAAAACCATATACATCTAATAACCCTAGAGTTTCTCATATACTTCCTTATAAAATATGGGGTCTGTGTGACAGTCGCTCTACCTTGGGTATCACTTCTGACTAGGAAGATTTTTATACACCTTTATTTCATAAAATTGGTAGTATGGAGACAATGGGGTTTTCTTATAATATAAATTAATATCAACTGTACTCAAATTGTCTGCCTCTACCACACAGGGAAGTGATTGCCCATAAAGGGCAGGGATTGGCAGCTAATGATAGAGGGCAGGGCTGAGAGCCAGACCAGAAAATGAAGGGCAGGGCCTGGCATGGTGATGTAGGGAGGTGGGTGACGCTAGACTAGGCAGCTGGGGCTGCATGCTGAGGAGCTCAGCCTGCCCCCACTCCTAGCTTTTCTAACAGACCCCGCAGCTGAGGACAGGGCTCCCTAATGAGGACAGAGGTTCTGGAGGTTCTGGGAGTTGGTGAGGCGACACATGGGCTAAGTGAATTTGCACCCACTAAAATCTTTCTTGCTGTTCTCACACCAGGGCCACTTGCAGGGTGGAAGTGTGTGCTGCTTGTCTCCAGGGCCCAGCATAGAGCCCAACACAGGGCATGTGCTCATTAGCTGGAGAACAAGCAAGCCAGGCTGGATCCACTCTACTGGGAGGCTGGCCTTGTAGCAGATGTCAGCGTCAGCCCGGACAGACAACGGGAGTCCAACGTAAGCAAAGTGGAGTCTGCTCAAGAAGTGCAATGGGAATAACAATGATGATGGCAATGATAACAATCATGTAAAATTATCATGATTAATTAGTGTAGAATTAATTCACAGTGGATACGAGCCATTAATGTGGTGATTAGGACTGTGGGTTCTGGAGTGAGACTGCCAGACTGAAGCCTTCCTCTGCGCTATGTAACCACCATCACTTCTTCTGTTCTGCACCTCAATTTTCTTATCTACAAAATGGGGCAGTGTTGCATAGCTGTTTGTGAGGGTTTCCAGAGGAGGTGTACATGAAGAATGGGCACAATCCCTGATTACAGTAAATCATCAATAAATTTCAGTCTCCCTTCAACTTCCTGTTCTTTTCCTGGTTATGCCTCTCTCTCTCTTTTTATTTGGTACACAGTCTACAGGGTCTCACTACACAGATTGGACTTGTAGTGATCCTCGTTTTCAGTCTCCCAAATGCTGGGATTACAGGTGTGTGACATCATGCCCAGTGTTGATCGCCATCTCAGCATGCCCTGGGGGTGGGGCCGGCATGGCATTTGGTGCAGGGATCAAACCCCAGTCTCTGTGCTTTGCCTAAGCAGGTGCTTTAGTACACTGGCTGGCCTCTCCTGTTATGTCTTATATGAGTACATGCTTTGGATTGATGCTGCCTGAGCCTCACGGACAAATCACCAAGTCTCTCTGTGCCTCAGGTTTCATCTTGAAATCCTAGTTACGAAACTCAGGGAAAGTTAATGAAATTTAGTTGGGCCTCGGTTTTCTCATCTGTCAAATAAGTCTACAACTGCTTCCTACTTAGGGTTGTGAGAAGGTTAAGTAAAAAGGAGAGTAAACAGTAATATATTTGACCTAGCAGCATGTTTCCACCTATCCAGGATGCTGGTGTGGACCACAAGTGGGGCTTCTCTTTATGGGAGTCACATCTGGAAGCCAGCAAGCATCATCTATTCTCTTACAGCCATGTGAGGCCACAGTGCCACACCAACAGGATCAACAAGTAAAGGGAGGAGTCCAGGCCTTTGCTTTGAGAGGGCATGGCTACCCTTGAATCAGTGTATGCTCATGCCCACAAACTTCTGTGATTTGGTTCAAAGAAAGTCTAGCCCAAGTTCCTCCCCTGAGAAAGACACAATAGCTACTCTTGGAAAAATACCAGACGTTCTTCCCAGTACAACTGCTTCCTAGCAGCCTCTTTTGTTTTTTTAGACAGGTAGAGAATATAGTTAGAATTAAACAAAATATTGCACCTTAATAGTTTATTAGCAAAAACTTTACATTAAATGATTGCTTTTTAAAAAAATTCTATTTTATACAGGGTCTCACTATGTTGCTTGGACTCCTAGTGATCCTTCTGTTTTCAGCCTCCCTTTCAGTGCTGGGATTACAGGTATGCGCCACCACACCCTGACTCAGTACCAGCTCACTGTGCCCAGGGGTGGGGTCGGGGCCAGCATAGCATTTTGTGCCAAGGATTGAACCCTGGTCCCTGCACTTGCCTAAGCAAGTGCTTAGTCCATTGAGCTGTCTCACCAGCCCTGCTGCTGGTTTTATGCAGTTGCTTCTTGTATAAACTGTACTCCTAGGGTTCCAGAAGGTCTAAACTGCAGCTGACTTTGAAGACAGCCTCCTCAGAGCTGTGCAACCTCTTATTGAACTCCCAACAGCCACTCATAGCTGTGCTCCTCCTGAAGCTCAGTATGTATCATTTATCCTCATCTTGCAGACAAAGAGGGACACTGAAGGTCAGAGAGGTAAAATCACTTTGTTCAAAGTCACCTGGCTAAGTAACAGAGGGGTAAGCATGGAGTCTAGGTGAGCAGCAAGCCCTCTGGTCTTCCATTAGATTATTTGTTCCCACTCACTGTTTCAATCAGCAAATATAATAGGCTTTCTGTAAGGCACACATTAGATGAATCAAGCCCTGGAGCAGTTTGACGCCTGGCTCAGCCTCCACAAAGGAGAAAGAGGGTTTCCTTCAGAGCATCAAACCCATTTGATGGATGAGGAAACTGAGGCCAAAGATTAAATAATGTGTCCATGTTGTTAGAACTGGTATGAATCAGAGAAAGGCTCTGAATCTGGGTTGCACGAGCCAGTGTTCTTTCCATCATACAGCACATATAAAATGTGCTCAAATGCATGCGCATACATATGAGTACTAACAAAGAACAGCTTGGGGAGATGGTGGCCTCCTTGGAGGAGAGGAAAAAGAAATCAGAAGGAAAGGCTGGGAAGAGAAAAGGCAAGCAACTCTTTATTCCCTCCTGAAATCTTGGGTATATACAGACGAAGTGTGACATTTTCCTTCCCTTCCTCAGGTCCCAAAGGTCACTGAGCTGCCAACCAGTTGATAAACGTAGTGGCTTTTCTTTTGAGTCAGAAGTCACTGATTTGCTCCTTCCTGCTCCACAAAATTAAAAATCTAAGCCCGACAGTTCAGAGGAGCCCTGAGAACACTGCAGGAATTTCCTAGTGCACTTTAAACAGAAACAGAAGCTTGGCAGGCGAGGGAAGTGGGGTATGTGCCTCCCAGGCCAGGACAAATCCACTCTCCACAAGGTAATAAGCACTGATGCTCATTAACACGTCTGATCCTCAAGCCAGATCAGCAAGGGCCCTTTTTCCAATGACTGCTTTTCTGAGGCACCAACCAGCAGGTTTTCACCCATTTAGCTTCTGGCCACTTAGGCTCAGTCACTTACTCATGTCAACTTTAGGCTGTCTCAAGGTCACAGGGATGACTAAACTGCAGTCCCTAAAGTCAAGAAGTGCACCAACCTCCTTGTAGGTGGGATGAAGACAAACTTGAGAATGGGCACAGAGGTATGTAGCAGAAGAGATCTCACTCCTCCAGAGTATCTCTACATGCAGAGAGCACCTTCATGCACCCAGAGCGTTTCCCCTCTGGGACAGGCCTGGGCCAGGATCTGAAGGTGGCAAGATTGGCATCCTAGCTTCTCATTTTCTAAGTAGGCAGCTTCTGGCTATTTCTCTCAGTGGCCTTTAGCATTGGTTTCTATCTCCATGGCTAGGTAGCAGTCATAATCCTTACTCTCAGAATTGTTGAAAAGATCAGTGAAGCCACTAGAGTGCATATGTCCTCTCGAGCTGGCCATCAGGTAAAGGCTGCCTCTGTGAGCTGGGTTCCACCAGTATTCCCTTTGCAAGTCTACCTGATTTAGTGCCTCCATCCAGCCAGGGGTGGCAGGTGAGCCCATTCATGCCTCTGACTTCACCAATGTTTCTCCTCCTGAAATCTTGGGTACATACAGACGAAACTACAGATGGTTGCTTACTGCCAGAGACTCAGGGTTTAGCAGTGCTCCTTTCCCCAGTGCAGTAACACACATGAAGGATGAGATAGCCGAGCCCTCTGTGAGTGTGAAGCATGACACAGATGTGGATTTCTATGAGTTGTCTGGCCCGTCACCTCCCCTGCTCTGGTGTCCATCTCTGAGTCCCACACCGAATTCAGTGGATATGGTGTAGTAGCCCACAATGGAAACTCGTTTAGTGATGTTTTCTGTTATTATATACGTGTGCCAGCAATTTCCACACAAGAGAACTGCCTTAACCTACTGTTTTCACATATACTAAGGTAACACTACTGTTACCTAGAAAGCGCTGTAGAGTTTTAAAACATACCTTATTTTAAAATATAGTATATAAAAATTCTCAGAACAACCTCACAGAGTATGCACCATTATTCACATTTTACAGAGGTATGAACTGAAGCTCCAAGAGCCAAAGTAACTTGCCTCAAATCCTAAAGGAGCAACAGAGTGATGACTTGAGTTTGGGACTCTTCTACCCCAAAGCCTGGGGCCCTTCATCTCCCTGAGTGAATCAGAACTGGTGCTGCACATATGCATGTATTCTTCTGACCTCAATGGGTCGCCCTAGTTAAATATGTATTACCAAGAACACTCCCAAAGAAAGGTCTATATATTTTTCCATTTGTGGACACTAAAATACTTCACACAAATAAAAATAACTGGATATGATTCCTGGTCTTGCTCATTATTAGCTGTAGGAGTTTGGACTAGCTACTTAACTTCTCTGTGCTTAAATTTTATCAACTGTGGAACAGGGCCAGCACTGTCAGAGCAGACTTATGAGAGTTAAACAATGAGTGTAAAGTACTTCAAAATAGTATTCACCCAATCTGAAACAGTAAGACTTGAATTTAAGTACTTCACTAGGAGCTTAAGGAGATGTGGGTTCCTTAGCTCAGAATGGTTTGAGGTCACCCTATCATAAAAATAGGGCCTCACTCCTCCCATACAGCTGCCACTTGCTATCATTCATTCATCACTGAGCACAGCAAACCCCAACTCCCATCTCCACCTGTCTTTTATTTGAAATGTCAATTTTTAAAGAGTGGGGAGGTTGGAGACCCAATTTAACAAGCATGCTGAAACATTGTTTATTGCCCCCATAAACATGGCTTAGTGAGAATTACGGACTTAATCAGAGTGAACTTATCTCCTGGTGAAAAGGAACACTTTAAATTTCAGAAATGGCACCTTCACTGTGAAAATCTCTTAACTTTTCAAACAAACTACAGGGGGTCTTAAACATATGGGCAGTAAAGGGGCAGCCATTACTGTGATTTGTCCTGCCTGGGAGCCCAGGTGCCATAAAGGTCTACAACATGTTAAGATCTAGGAAAAACATTTGAAAAATTGTATTCAGGAGACACGTCCATAGAGGACCGAAGGGTCTGCCTCATGGGAACATGAACCTGTCTGGGTGCTGAGGCTGCCCAGGACAGAGCCCAGAGTCATCAGAACAGGCTGTTTAATAAGCTGCAACAGAGGCTGAATCACCTCATCTGCCTCCTGTGTGTACCAGGAGGCACTCAAAAAGGACAGGGTCCAGGGACTTGCTTTTTCAGAGCTGAGGTACTCTATGAATCCCAAGGCTGCTAAATGGTTCATGTGGCTGTTTTTCCTTCTTTTTTTAAACATTTCTAGAGGGTGGCCTCCTATTAACTCCAGCTTCCCAATCTGATGTTTCACCAGTACTGCTCTGATCATTCCAGGAAAGGCCTTCATGAGACACCCCCCATCTTGCACAAAACGTATCAGCCTGGCTGCCAGAGGCAGGAAAGGGAACAGATATAAAATTTTATTATTCCAATGCCCCAGTAGCAGCCAGGAGGACTTAATGAAATTGCCAAGATTTACAATCTGAAACAGCTATTGCACAGACAGATACGGTTAAGAGAGCTGCGCCCTCTGACCTTTCAACCCTTTGATCCTCACACAGCAGGTGGCCTGGAGCCCCCTCCTGGGCATCTTCCCTCTCTTCCGACACTGCAGAGAACCTTGATGTGCAATAAGCCTGACCCTATGCAGGTGACTCGCACAGTGCTGATCACCAGCAGCTGCTGCTAATGGAACAGCCCAAACCACTCAGCCTCGCGATTCTGGCTCAGAGGCAGGGGAGAGGGATATGCAGTGTCCAAAGGGTGCTGAAGTGAGGCTCAGCAATTTGGTCCCATGTGCAGTTGCTCAGTAATGTGTAATGATGTCACTGCCAAGAACTGTCCTTAGCAATGGAATGCTCTTCTCTGATTTACACTTTGAGTTGGTAAAAAAAAAAAAAAATTTTAAATCACCTTTTAAAACTCAATCACAAATCTAAAAAAAAAAAAAAAAAAATCAACCCCAACTCCTAAATGTATCTTTCAGAACTTCCCCAAAACCATGTGCAGCAAATTTATACCAACGAAAATCAAAACAATTTTTGGAAACCTAAAATTGACTGTTTTCAGTTCCATGAAATTTCATTTAAAAAACCCCATATGCCAAAATGTCCAAATTCTCTTATTTTTAAAAATTGGGATGACTTCCAAAAATCATAGCTATCTTTTTCTTTCTTTCTTTCCTTTTTTTTTCTCTTCGAAAGTGAGGGATGGGTAATGTGCATATGTACTTACCAAGCTTCATAACTTAACCCATTCGGTTAGTAAAAATATTTGCAGTCAAATACTGAAGAGGGAGGATATAAATTCATTGTCACCAGCCATTTCAAAACAACTGACTCCTAGCTACCAAGGTTTAACAGGGCTTATATTTGGCTAAGGAAATACCCAGGGATCTAGGCAGCCCCAGTCTACCACACCTTTTAGCTTTGGTCAGATAGTGGGCTTATGAAGGGAAGGATTTTAGGCAAAAGACACTCTGCAGGGTACTGGTAGCTTTTCACCCAAAGAAAATGTAAATGTCATTGTTGATCATATTTAAGAAAGATCTTGAATCAATGCCTATTGTTTTAAAGCCTATATTTTCAAATGAATGCCTGAAAGGACAAAAAAACCTTTTCCTTTTATGGCCTAAATGGCATAAACATCTTAATATCTGACTTTGATATCAGCTGAGACTTAAGTGATATGCAAATGTATGTAAAGAAAGGCTTATTGACTCTACTTAATCACATTTTTCTTTAGTATTGAAAGTGGTTTATGTAGAAAGCAGTTTAATAGGAAAAAAAAAGGTATAGTCACTATGCCACAATTGGACTACTTCATGCAAATTAATATTAAGCTATCTTCTTGGGATGCCTAGTGGAGATATTTTATTCATAATAATAATCAGCACTTAGTGAGGGCCCATTAATGTGGATGCCACTTTTGCCATGTTCTTTCTGTATCCCCTCTAGGAGCTGCCCACATTCTGCTGACAGGGACACAAAGGCTCACATACACTACAGCTCATTGACTTGCCCAAGAGATAACTGGTACAGCCAGTATTCAAACTTAGGCCCTGCCTGCTCCCAAAGCCCTTGATCCAGGCACATTTTTTCCAATAAAAGTAGAACACAAACAAACAAAACAACAGCATGCAGTAATCTGTGCAGAAAATGCCGGATTTCAACTTGCTTACACATTGCCCTGACCCATTTAAAGGCCTTCCGAATCAATTATTTTAGGTCATTAAGAGGAAGTTTAATTTGGTTGACAAACACCCCTACTGTGGTGACCTTGCATATCAACAGCAAATGCCTGATGGCCACAAACTGGCACCATGAGTCGCTGAGCATGGTGTTAAACAAAACCACATGTGCCCAAATCCCAAGTGGGATTTGGCTAGGCCAAGGGTACCTCTCTTCAATCATCGCTGCTGGTCTCTGAGCTCCCACAAAGACCCCACCTTTAGTCGCTTGTAAGGAGTTTATGAAATGAAGTCACCAGTCCCACATGGCTGAGCTCAGTTAAAAGTAGCATTAAATAGGAGAACAGTGATTTCAAAAAAGTCAATCATTATAAAATAAAAACAGGAGCTGAAGAGGATAGAGTCAATCTCATGTCAATACTTCTTTTAGTTCTGAAGAATAGTAGTCCAGTACTATACCCATATAATATTGGTAATTATTTCCCTTTTGGTGTGGACTATGTGATGGGCACCAATCTGGGTGTTTGCCTGCAACTTTTCACTTGCTTCTCATTAAAAATGCCTACGGGATGGAGAATCTACCTATTTTACAAGCAAGGAGTGTGGTGAGACCCCTGCAGGGTATGTAAAGTAAAGGCTCCTACAGGGTACATTAACATGCCCCATGTGCAAGACATGAGCCCCTTCCTGAGGTGGGGACCGTGAGATGAAATGCCAAGGACATGAGTAGATCCTCACCCAGTGCCTGAAGTCATTGTTTATGTTTCCAACAGGCCTCTCTGCATAGGCTGGTGTGTTAGAAGAGTTTTATACAAAGTTTGACACATTATGATAAAGAACCATACCTTTTCTCATGCTAAACTGATTTTTCATTCACACCAAAAGCTCATTTGAAAGACCCAAGCCATGGAGGAGCTAATATTGAATCCAAGGCTGCAGGACTCAGAGTAAAGGCTCCTTGCTCTCTTCTGCAGGCCTCCTGCAGGATGCTTCTTACTCCATCTGATAGGAACTTGGTTCATTTAAACAATGTTGGTTAACAGTTTGTAAACCCTGAGTTTTCTCTGAAATCAATTTTGACATTGCTAAATGGTACTTATGTCTTGTGACAGGCTCATTGATGAAGGGAAGATGGGGAAACAAAAGTGTCAGCAATGGCCTCACGTGATTATCTAGGATTCCCCTCATAATTACTCGGGTTCTCTAATGTGTGTCCAAGGCCTAGCATATTTCACAAGAGAATGCTTTAACCACAACAAATTAGATGGAAAATGGATGGACTTAGCCTAAAGTACTTATTCTCCATTGTTGTATAAATGATTCCTAGGGCTTCAAATTGTTTCATATTAACTGATCTCAACATCAGGATAAATGATATTTAAGGAATCGTATTCATTTTGAAAGCAGGTACCAATGTGAAGGAGAAAGAGCCTCCAGGGGAATCTGTCACTAAATGTACGGCCTTATTCAGGACCTGAGAGGAATTGAACCTGCTGCACTTGTGCTCTGAATCTTGCCCATGTGGCAGAGGTTCCTACTGTGATGACCATACTGATGGTATGGAGCATGCAATGGAAAATGCCAGCCCTAGCCACTAACATACTCAGAGCTGGTTCCTGGAGGAATCCAGGATTACAGAAGGAGCTGTTCTTTCCCCCTTCCTGCAGTTCCCACTGCATAGCACTGAGAAGGAAAAGCTCAGGTACAGGTGGAGGACTCTGCCCAGTGCAGGAGTAGGGCCAGACATAACCCATGTAGTCACAGGGGACAGTGCACTCAGCAGAGGCTGACCTACAGGAGGGATTCAATGCAAATGATTTTACCTCTCAGGCCCTCAGCATGCCCATCTGTAAGTGTGGGTATTTTCTGCTTTGCATAGTCTGTGCCATGCTCCCAAGTTTAAGCAGATAAAGGCTCCCACAGAGCTTGCCACTCAGATGATGTCAGGCTGATCCTAACCCTCTAAAGTTCTATGACTACAATCACCAGAAAGGTAGGTGTGTGTGTGTGTGTGTGTGTGTGTGTGTGTGTGTGTGCATATCACCTTCTTATAAAGCAAGAATATTGGTCACATACCCTAATAAATAAATCTCACATGGAATCCCTCTATATTATGCAGACACACACAAATCACTATTTATCCCTCAATATGTTTATACCTCAGAGTTTTGCATTAGGTGAGCATTAACAAGTGTAAATGACATCTTACTTCTGTCTACATGTGCATCTTGTGAAGAAGCAAAATGCTGTACTGATAAATGAGAAATATCCTTTTTCACTCATTAAAAAACTGTTTAAAAATAAATATCTGAGGGGGAGAAGAACAAAGGATTGAAGACTTTCTATGCCAGTGCAAAACTGAAATGAAAAAAAAAACACTAGGTAAAATATCGCTAACTCAATTGACAGAAATTCAGGTTCTTTGAAATGCAAAAGAAAAAAGCCGTACTTTTCTTGTCTATAAATAAATGAATCTTGTTATTTTGTTAAAAGCTCCACAGTTAAACCAGGAACCCTACTGCAGACACAGACAAATGTGGCCTCCGCATCCAAGAGACCAAGGTGAGCTTTGGCACCTGGATGTTCTCCTCATAATGTGGCTCCGTGCTGCTCCAAGACGTTGGTATATTTGCAAAATGAGATTTCTAGGAACTCATGGCTAAGCCTTCCTAGAAAAAATGATGGTGACAAAGGACTGCCAGGAGGCCAGCCTGTCTCTCAAAGCAACTGTCACAGGCCTCTTGTGACTGCACTGGTGGGCAGAGCCAGCCGGGGGTCTGCAGCCTGGTACCAGAATCTCACTGGCCTTGTTCCCATGGTCTGGAGTTACTGCTTTGTGAGCGTGTCATGTAAGTTTACACTCTCAGACTGGGGTGAAGAAAGAATATCTGATGTACAAAAGTACTTGAAAAGAGAGAGAAGACAACATCTAGTAAAAGAGGTGCCTAAAACCTCAAAGGAAGCTGTGACTACAAGTACCCTGGCCACAGCTTGGAGGCAAAGGAACCATTCAGAAGCTTGGGTTGGGGACTCTAACACATCTGAATTTTATATACATGGTTTTGGTGTGTAATTTCCTTAAGAATTACCTTGATCTTTACAAATACAATTTAGTTTATTAACATGGTTAAGCAGTTTCCGAGTATTTTATATAGAAGGACTGTGTTTCTAATGGCCCACAAGGAGAAGGCCTGACCATGTCCTTCCCTATTTACACCCTCCAATGGCTCTCTGATGCCCAATAAAGTTCAAACTCTTTAATGCGGCTTACAAGGCCCTGGATGGCCTGGCCCCTCCTGCCTACCTCAGCATACTCCTCTCCCTCCAACTCTGCGCTCTTAGCAGACAGGGAACTCCTTAGACTTCCTGCTAAGTCTCCTGGTCTCTACATTAAGGTTTTGCATAAATTGTCTCCTGTCTTCCCAGTCTTTCTATTTCTTATCTATTCAGATTCCGTGTAGGGATTTTCCTCCCAAGACAAGCAAAGTCCCCAGCCCTCAGCCTAGGGTTGATGTCACTTCTTTCAGAGAATACAACTCAAATTCATCACAATTACCTTTCTACTTATGTGTATTTGCTCCAGACAAAACTCACAGAATGTAGGTAATATGTTGTAATCACCATTTTATACAGAATTCTTGGTATAATGTAGTATCTGGACACAAGACTCAACACACTGCTATGGGAAGGACTTCATACTGTGTCCTTACCATGTGGCAGGTACTAGGATATGCTGGATCTATGACTAAGGTTAACACGAGGAAATGGTCAGGTAGAGGCTTGGAAGTGCAATTATGAAGTCTTACAGAAATGTCATTTCCAGCCCCGGTACAGTGCCTCCTGCAATGCAAACCAGGACAAAACAGGGCAGGTGCAAACCAACTGTACTAAAACTTTCTTTCCCTAGGAAATGAGGATGTTGGCCCTTGGAGCCTCAGAGTTCCTAAAGCATTATTTCAAAGCCACTTGTTTAGCAATGTAAATGGTGTAAAGCCATTGAAGAAACAGAAACAACAATGACAGTTGATTCTGTGCAACTCATTATGAGCACTATGCTAGGCATCTAACAAGCCAGCTTGTCACCAGATCCTCCCAATGATCCCATAGACAACTGGTCCAGTACCCTTCGTTTACAGGTGAGAAAATAGAGGTACAGGAAACAGTTACCATCCCTGAGAGCATACAGATGGAAATAGAGCCAGAATCCAGGGTCCATGTTCTAGATACCATACTTCACTGCCTCTGGATACATGTGAAGCTTCATTTACAAACTACCCTGAATGTCTCTTTGGAACTATGTCATTGTTTTTGCCTTACTTTCCTCCTTCCTTACTGACCATCCTACCACCAGGAACAATAATAATGCCTTCACGATACTTCTCTCATGTCACTCTGAAGACTGTACACAAAGCATTATTTGTGAAGCTTGGAAGGAAGGTCATCATTTATCAAATAGAGAAGCATCATCTACCAGACAAGATCTGGCACCAGCTACCAGCTATGGCACAGAAGAGGGACTGCATAAATGTCGCTTGTACTAAATTGAGATTAGTTGAATGAAAGGAAATAGTCACTGTGTAATCTGGCCATGTTTTGGGATTTCCTAGCTGCCAACTAACATGATCATTCTCTCCAAGAAGAAGCTAGGTCTATGCCAATACCGTTGGCTATTCTGCTAACTTGCCACTAGCCTCGAATTGCTTAAATGAGAGAAAGAATATCAAAAGGCAGAAGGAGAGAGTAGAACGATGATCAGCTATAGACTTGTCACTTAAGGAAAATGGACTCTTTATGGTAACAAGGTTACCATTTAACAAACAGCAACAACATTCTGTTCAAGCTTGAAGACTAGAATTAGGTCTCAGCCCAAAATAACCTTTTTTCAAATGAGAATACTACGTTATAATTTATATTTCTTTTTGTGCAACAAATTTGAGTGTCATAAAAATGGTTAAAAAGTCTTCCTATGGTAGCTTTTTCTAAACTTTTATGAACATCTGCCACATTCATTTGAAGTTTAAAAAATTCTGGCACATATGCAAAGGCATAATAAGGTGCCTATAGCTTTCAAGAAAAAATAACAAGACAGTCAAAAATAAGCCTTTTGCTGAATTGCCAGTAAGAAACTAGTATAGTGAGAGAAGATGGGCCTCCCCACATTCCTTCCTTAAAGAGATCTCCTCTGGCTACAGGTCTGCCCTCTTCCCAAAGCATTAAAGCCCCTGGGGAAGTATCTCTAGTGTGACAGAGCCAAACAAACAGGACTGGCAAGGGTAAGGCAGGATCTCCAAATCCCAGGTGAAGCCCAGGGAAGAGATCAAGAACTCCAACATTTGGTAGTTCATGGCTACCCCATACACCCAGCAAACACTGGCTTCAAGGGCAGGGTGTCTACCATATTTGTTTTTCTTTAGGGCTGACCACAAAAGAGTCTCGCAGAGCAAACTCCTTCTTAACCATGGTCAATCAACAAGGCCAGTATAGACTCTGGTTAGTATGTGCCAAATCTTTTCATTTAAAGCCTGCAAATGTTGGACAGAACAGATTCACACTCATTCACCTATGTGCAAAACTCTGCTTCAAAGTATAACTTCAAATGTATGCATATGTTATACTGCATGTTGTACTACAACAGGTCTTACTTTAAGTTACTTACAATCATATACATAGTAAAATATTAATATTAACCTTCCTTGTTTTTACATAAAATCATGTCACTGGGTCCCTGAAAATAGGAATGTCAATTGCCTAATTATAGTCCCTAAATACTGAGACAGTACCACCTGCTTGGCATCCTGCTAAAGGTGCTGAGGTCACCACAGTGAATGATGCACAGGTCTTTTCCTCAGAGAATCATGCTCTGGGAATGACAGAGAGGGAGAAGAGAGAAAAGGGCTATCACTCAAAGTAAGAGGCTCAACATATGAAAAAAGATAAGATGAAAGACTTCATGGAAGGACTGGAGAAGGGCAAGGCTTCCCCATGCAAAAGTGTGGGAATGTGGATACATTCAGGGATCAGCTAGAGTATCAGCTAATAAGTGCTTTGTAGTGATCAGAAAAAGGCTTGACAGCTTTGGAAAACCCATGCAGAAAGAAGGGCTGTGAAGAGGGAAAGTGGAAGATGGTGGGACACCTGAAGTGGTGACCAGGTGAGACAGAACTCAGTCTGTACTAGAACTATGAAATTAATTTAAACTCACTTTTACACTTCTAGGATCTAGCACTATGCCTGGAACAGAAGAGGCCCTCTTTTTGCTTAAATGAATTAGGCTTTGTGAGAAACTATGAAAGCAAATAAAAAGTGACAATGAAGGAACAGAGGAAGGAGTGAGGCAAAAGGCATTTCAGAGATTTTGTGTTATGAAAGAACAAACAGGAGCCAGGGAGATGGCTCAGTAGAATAAGCACTTCCCTGGCAAGTACAAGGGTCTGAGTTCAATCCCTGGTTCTGAAAAAAAAAAAAAAAGAAAGAAAGAACAAACAAGGAAGAGCAACATTTAGCCATCCTTACTATGTCCCACTTTGGTGTCTCTGCAGACAGCCCTGTCACTCCCAGGACTGGGAACACTAGAAAACAAGCAGAATAGCTGTGTGTGTGCCTCTGTGTGTGTGTGCGTTATGTGTGTGCACAGGCAAATGCAGATAAGAACTTGATGGGGAAGACTGAGAGAGAACACAATTGGTACTTGAAACTTCAGAGTTCATGCTTTCAGAGACAGAGCAGTGTCAGAATCACAGCTGGGAGCTGTTGATTTTAACTTGATAGCCAAAGCAAAAACCCTTAAACAAGGTGAGTGAGGACATGTACAGAAGAAAAGCAGCCAAGGCTGGGCATTTGGAGAATTTCAAAGGTAATGAGACACAGAAAGGCCTAAAAAAGCCTGTGCTGAAGTAGTTGGAAGGCAGGAGGAAGGTAGAAAGGAATTATAGGCTCTGACAGACCAAGTCATCTTTAGATTAGCATTTTAAACTCTATAGAAATTGGCACAAAAGGCCTATTAGAAAATACTCTTTTTTTATTTTTTCTTATGGAAGCTTTGAGTAAACCCTCTCAAACTTGACAAACAAAGGTAAAACAGAGACAAAATCTCTTTAATCTGATCTAAATACATCATCTAAGATAGTCCATAAACTGTGTACTGTATGTGCTTAGGGCTGGGTGATGACAGGGAGGGACTGTTAACAGAATGTAGGAGCCACATGGCCGTCCTGTCAAATTAGAAATTTGAGCAGATTTCTGTGGTCTATTTTGATCAAGATTCTCAATGTCAAACAAACAGGTTTTTCGATAACCAACTTGTTTCATTTTCGTAAGCACAATAGCACAGCATGCAACAGTTAGTGGCGAAGCAGGTGGTCCTCGTCGACGTGAAATGAAGGGAACAGAAGAAGAGAAGTAGCACTTCCTTTAAGACATGCAAAGTACCGTCACAGACAGACATGGTTGTAGAGTCCCTCGTGAGAGTGTATCTCCTGTGCGACAGAGGCAAGGCACCCCACTCCCACCCCCATTCTGCTCTAGTATAATGTCTGCTCTCTCCTGAGAAAGCAGAGGCTTGAGGTTCATGGCTACAGACTTAATGGCACTTAGAAAGGCACAGAAAAAAAGGCCTTTAAAAGAACTATCTAATTGGTACAGCCATACAGAAGGCAATCTGGCATCAAATTCATAGCTTTGACCAAGCATTTCTACTTTAGGGATTCTATGTTCAGGAAATAAGTCAAAATGCAGATAAAGCCTTATGCATAAAGATGTTCACTGAAATGCTATTTATAATAGTGAAAAAATGATAAACAATTTAAATGTCCAGCAGTAGGAAAAATGCTTAAGTTATGGTATATCCGAATAATGAGAATGACAGGTAATACACTAAAAACCATTATTAAGAGTAGATAAAAAAAACAGAAATTCTCATTTCATAATGTTAAGTGAAATAAAGACAAATTACATGTATTTACTAAATATCAATTATGCACATTTATAAAAAATGCATATCTACAGAATAAAGGCTGGAAAGAAGAACAGTAAAATGCAACAGTGGTTCAACATGGAATAATGGTACTGTGGATTATTTTAATATTCTTCTTACTGCTACATACTATACCACATTTATGTGATATGTATTTATCTCACATTTCCTGCAGTGAAAACTGTACTACCATTATAGTGATTTAGAATAAATACCACGATGAAAAGTGAGCCACTTCTCTTCACTCATTCAAATCCTCGTAGAATAATTTCTTCCTGTGTTCCTGACCCTCACTCCCTCACCCATGAAAATTGACAATTTCTCAGCAAAGTGGAAAAGCCTGGAAATTAAGAGCCAGTGGAAAGGACCTAAGCAGAAGGTTCAGCTCTGCACACCTAGCGGGAACACACTCAAGCGTGTGCTCTAACCCACTCCTCCCATAGGCAGAGCTGCACCTCCTGATGCTATGTCTTCCCACTGCATAAAGCAAAACAAAAGTCAAGGGATTGGGGAGGAAAGAAGCCAACTTACCTCCATTAAACTTAAATGGATTCCTATGAGGTAGGGCATGGGAGCACTGTGAAAAGAAACAGAGACACACAGCTGCTTTAATGTCTGTTGCTTTTGATAGAAAATTACAGATGGTTCACTATTTGGAGAAAAACTGTTTTAATAAACGTATGCACAGTTACATTTCCTTTCACAACAAAAATCCTAATATGACATTTTGTTCCCAAGCCTAGAAACTTCTGAAGAATTTAAAAATGCAGTAGCACTGTAAACAGTATGGCTGGTGGGAAGACCATCAACCTTGGTACTAGTCTCTAAACAGCAGCAATGCAAACTGCCCATCCTCAGTCACTTATCTTTAAAATGGGAGGCTGGACTTGGCCTGAAAGTATTACTAGAATGAGAGGAAATACATACACTACAAGTGACTAGGAGAACTACAATTGCCATGATGGTAATGGAAAATAAAGTCAAGGTCACACAGAGGGTAGAGTGGGGTTCAAGGAAGAATGATTACTTTTTTTATTTCATGTTTCTTTCTGCCATCAAGAGACAGGACCTAACTATTCATTCTAATTAAACTAGGTATTTGGAGAGCTGCCAGCAAGCTTCTTCACCCCAGTGGCACACATGCCATGTGATGACACATTTCATAAAGCCTCTGCTAACTTCATTCACAGACCAACAGGTTCCCCAAATCAGTGACTAACCAAGAGAATGAGACCTCAACTCCAGCAGTTTTAAAACCTGGGCACTTTGGGTTGACCGATGTTTCTTTTGTTTTCATGACCACTTGTGATGCTACCAACCAATGATAAATGTGCTAGTGTCACAGGAACACCTTTTGTTCACCGTTCCCAATCCATATGACAGCCTCTCAAGGTGTAACTTTTATTTTACAGAGAAGGAAATAGGTTAGAGAGCAAGCTTAAGTTACTTATCTAAAGGCATGAAACCAAGTAAGCGGTAAACCTGGGCTTTTCCTCCAAAGCATATGCATTTCTTCCTTGGTGTCATGCTGATACTGTGACATGAAATTTGCAATCCTAAGGCCCTCCCACACCATGTCTTTCCTGGGGGTGGGGGAGGGTCATAGAGTAGAAAAACATAGAAATAACCGGCAACTTTTTCTTTTATCTCTGCAATATGCAGAAGGTAGTTTTATAAGTTTAGGAAAGACACATAACTCAGATTGGGGTGGCCAGATACTTTTCCTCTGGCCCAGGTGGTTGTCCAAAAAGAGACAAGGATGACTCTTTGGGAACTAGGTCAGGGAAACAACGAGGACTGAGTAATGAGGAAGAAGTTTGTATGTAAGGCAATACACTACCAAAGAAGGCAGCGGCCAGACAAAGACAGTTTTAAGCATCAGATGTGCATGTTACAATTGCTCAAACATTTAAAAATAAGAAAGGGCACAATTTCCTCATTACTATTCAATAAATAAAATTCCTCAAACAAAATCTTTTCCCAGAATATGTCCTCCTTTCTACAGATCTCAGCAGTTATATATTTCAGGAGCCTGTAAAATAGATTTGCTATTAGCAGCACATTTGGGGAACTATTCTTCTAAAAGACTTGCATTTTTGGTATTTGATAACAGCCAAAGAACTGTAACTGCAGTGAAAGTGGCATTGCCATTTCTTTTCTTCTTTCTCTTTTTTAAGGTATCTGCTGGTCATGTTCAACTTCTTGCTTCTGGGGTGGGGGTTGAGGAGTAGGAAATGCCCTGTAGTATTTTTTCTCCTTAAACTGTAAACCATTAGTTTGGCTGCCAGCTATACAAATGCTCCAACTTCCAAGTGTGCCTGGCTCTGCGGTCCAAGCTTTTTCCAGTGTACACTGGAATGAATGTGTTTCTAATTAAGTAGCTTCAGGGACACGACAGCTTCAATGTCAAAAATACAAAGTCTGAACCCCGGCAGGAAGTCTTAAGACTGCAAATGTCTCATCTAGTGGAACCTTGCCTAATGTAATGAAAGGAAGCAGTAAGAGCACAGAATTCCAGAAAAAAATGGCCATTTATTAATGTTTCCAGGAGCACAGCCTAACACATAGGAGGGAGAAGAGCTCAGATTGGTAATATTCGACGAATTGCATCAACTTTTCTAGCTCTTACATTTAGTCATGCAATTGACTAGTGGCCATCAATTTTAATTAGAATTTCAGACCTGAAATTTCAATAAATAAGCTGACCTATGGAAAAAGACATTCAAACTATGAGAGAAAGGTAAAAATAATACCCATGGTCAAAGTCCTTTGTAAACTTAACTATAGGCTCCTATATGAATAAGAAATATTTTCTAGAATTTTAAATATGCAGGTTTAATGCCATGCCTTTTTGTCCTGCAATAAAAATCAACAATATCCTGAAGAAGAAAAAAAAAAGTGGGGCCTTACAGCATTCACTGCCAATATAAGAAGGGACAAAGTGGAACTTACTCTTTGGGCATCTTTAGATAGGTAGTTTTTTAAACCAAATAATTTTTCAAAGAGTAATTATGGCCTATCACAGAAATGTAGTTTCTTAGCCAAGTATTGTTAAGATTGCAACAGCTCTGTATTTAGAAAATATTTAAAACACATTTATTCTAAAATCATAGCAGCTCCATGTTTTGTATGAATGCAAATTTGGACAAATACCTTTTATATTATCATCATTTGCTTACAAAGCTTCTAAAAGTTCCCAGAATTGAAAGCATTTTGTTCTGAAAATACATAATTACAAATTCTAAGTAGGGGGAGGGAGAGGGAAGAAAAAGAAACCAAAAGCCCCCTTAACATCTCAGTGTGGCAAGTATGTGACTGGGTAATTCTAGGTATGTTCTGAAAACAATTTATATTCTTAATATACCCCCATAATTACTGTAGCTACTGATTCTTTTTCATGAAAACCTCTCCTGTTTTATTTGCCTTTTTATTACAAAAAGAAATTTTTTTGGGAAAAATGTACTTATGATTATATCACCTTAACACAACTACTTTTATTTCTGCATTATTCTTTTCTAATATTGGCTCCTATTAAGGAACGCTTCTGTATCTTTGAAATACATTATATACAGTTCTAATGTTTTCTCATTTTCTCTCATTAACATTTTCCACTTTTCTCTACCTGCTTTGTGATTATTATTTTAAAGACTGCACAATATTGCAGCAAGTTCGGATGTACTGCAATTTACTGAACCCTATTCTGACAATAAGTCTCTTCCAACTTTTCATTAAGTACCACTGTAATGACGACAAACGACTTCATGCATAAATTCCCAGACACTAATAATTAAGTCAATGGACAGGACAGGTTTTGTTTTTGTTTCCCTTGGGTTTTGGATTTAAAAATATATATTATCTTTTGTTATGCTCTGGACAAGTGTTTTCCAAAAGGGTGGTACCCGGACAGTTCAGAGCTTTTACAACTATGGCAGAGACTGCAGCAAACTTGTGAGGTACTGCACAGGAAGCCCCCTGTAGGATGTGGTCAGCTGACTGTCAAGTTCCAATGAGTTCTCTTCAAGCCCCAGGCAAGGGTAGCACCATTAGATCCACTGTCCTCTCTCTCAGACTATGGCTTCCTATTCCAGTCTAGGTTAGGAAGGATTCCTGAGAAACCACTGATGCTCAAAGCTCCGTAAGAAAAGAGATGCACAACATGTTTCATTTCTATTTGCAAGTTTCTAACCCATCAGCCAACTCTTGTCACCTCTGTAGTCTCTGAGTTCAGCAGAGCAACACGTCATTTTCTTGCAAAGGAAACCTTTCCTCTTTACTTTAATATACCATGAAGGAAACCATGTTTTGGTGCTTTCTGTCTTCTCAGAAAGACAAATTTTATAAATGTTTTTTTCTTTCTCTGGTATACATTAAAAGGAAAACACGGCAAAATAATTTGGATATGCTACTCCTAAAAACTTCACATTAAGAGCCTGACTCATTGGAATAATTATCTGATTCAGATTATCAGTGTCCAGACTTTTCTAACAGTAAATCTGTAACAAAACAACAAAAATTCATCTATCAGAACCTATCTTCCTCTTTTGGGTTTTAGAAGTTGTTGC
Organism: Ctenomys sociabilis; assembly: GCA_004027165.1. Taxonomy (NCBI): domain Eukaryota; kingdom Metazoa; phylum Chordata; class Mammalia; order Rodentia; family Ctenomyidae; genus Ctenomys; species Ctenomys sociabilis. The sequence continues at coordinate 9,171 of PVKA01018961.1, read as the reverse complement.
TTTTTTAGAAAACATGAATGCAAATACACTTGCTATACTAAAAACAAATGTGTACCCAGATCTCTGCTTGGTGCCTTTTAGCATTCACACTGACTCTACATTTTGGTGTGGAATCATAATGTAATTTTGAAGACAATTTAAATGGCAATTAAACACAACTCAGGCAGAACCAACAACACAAACAATTAAATTAAAGCGGTGATAATATTAACAGCTATGACCAAATTCACGCATAGGTAGACCATAACAACTGTGTCATAACCGCTGTGTGTGGCTAGCAGTAATTGCAGGATGCCACTGTATATCTCTGAATAGCAGAACAGGGTAATCTGCACTTGGCCTTTGTGCTAGGGATTATTGCAATGTCTAACTGTCTTAGAGCCATCTTCAGAGAATAAAGGAAAAGGTTTAAAAAGGTTCCTTGCAAAAGAAATGATTTCTTTTACTGGTGTCAAGGTAGTGACAAGATAATGGCCTTAAAAAAAAAAAAAAAGATAATGACCTTTACCTGATAGTCATCTTTATTTTCACTCTTACAGGCAAAAGGAGCTAGTATTATTGAGTGACTTGGTCACTTTTACGTATTTGATACCTAATTTTGAAATTGACTTTGCAAAGTACTGGTATTATCCACATGTTCAGGTGAGGAAATAGTCCCAGAAGGTGAAATAACTTGCTGGAGGTCACACAGCTAGGCAGTGGAGAAACAAAAGAATGGGAGAAAAATAACTTCAAATTCAGGGTTGCTGATCTGTGAGCCTAGGCTTGCCTATGAGGTCACATGGCATACGATCAGCAGGAAGCCAGAAAGGAGTCCTGGTACCCTAAAGAGCCCTCCAGCCAACCCTGGTTTGTACTCCAGGGCTGTGATACACAGCACTTCTCATATAGGTAGGTCCTACAGCAGAGTTTATTTCTAACAACAAACAGGCACGAATATGGATCCTGCAGATGTATTAATGGTTTTTGTAGACCCTGTTCATTACCACTGCACTTTCACAATTTGTTTAATTCTTTTCCCCCAGATAACTAGAGCCCTCTTAATTATGTTCCTGAGGTGAGCTGCTACTAATTGGAAATGAGTCAGGTGAAATAAAAGAACACTGGCTGCTCAAACACATAAAACAGCTCCCCAACACAAAGGGGAGGGGAGAGTAGGGAGTGGGTTGGGGGCAAGGCTCAACCTCAGGTAAGCAAGCTCTCTCTGACCTCAGGGAGGAACACAGCAAAGAGCAGCCCAGGAATTTGGAAAGTCCACCTTTTGTTTTTTGTTCCTCCTTGTAAATGGAGAGTTAACATTACTGCTTACACCTGGCAGTGCCCACTTTCACAGGAAAGGGGATCTTCCAAGTCTTTCCTCACTTCACTACATTTGAAGGCAAGGGAATCTGTGAAAGAGACCTTATTCACTTGAGTTATCCTCTTTCTTGTTTTTGAAAAGAAACAAAAATACAAACATGGTGTGTCTTATAGTTTTAAATTTTGCTCTAAATAACGAAGCCTAGCTTTGCTAGAGAAGTTAAAGGATAAAGGGATGGGAGAAAGGACAAGAACAAAGACCACCCAACATATCTTACTGGGGCACAGGTCTCACTGACAGCAACTGATATATGTCCTTCAGGCTAATGTGGTGGTCACTGTGCTCCAGGCAGCCAGTAAGAGCAGCCACTGTTGACTGCACACGTGCTAGGTGTCAGTGCAAGGCAGAAGCTTGGCAGTTGTGTTCTCACTGGGCCCCCTGGGGCAACAGTATAAGGTAGATGCTGCCAGGTTCACCATGTTGGAGATGAAGAAACTATAGGGCCGACCGGATAGCTCAGTGGACGGGATTCAATCCCCAGCATACAGTGCCGGCCCCACCACTGGAGCTTGCCAAGACAGCGATTGACACTGGGTGTGGTGGTATGTACCTGTAATCCCAGCACTTGGGAAGGTGAAAACAGGAGGATCACTATGAGTCCTATCTGTGTAGTGAGACCCTGTAGACCCTGCACTAAATAAAAGAAAAAAAAAAAAAAAAAAAAAAGAAACTATAGACTGGGGGCAAAAAAAGAAACCATAGATTGGGACACTCCTCATCTGAGGTCATATGGTAAAAACAGAGAGCAGGCCCACTGTATCGAAGTAAAACAAGCCATCCCCTCCCACCCCCATCAGTGTTGCATAGTCTTGGAAGGAGGAATGGGCAGAGGTAGATCAGAACTTCTCCAACCTGCTTCCTGGAGGCCTGCAGGTGGCCTGGCCAAGTCCCAAGACTCTGTGCAATATGTTGGAGCACCCTCTCCGCTATAGGAACTGTCTGGGCCCAAACTGTTCTGACTACTCAGTCACAGAGTGTCTCTGTGGGCTTCTGTCCCACTATTCCTTGTGGCCTGCTAGGCTTTTGTTGCCCATTTCCCAGATTGTCCCAGTGGTTGTTCATGCCTCCTTTAGAGGCTCTCACTTATTGGACATAAAATACATGTTAATTAGAATGGTTCTTCTTAATTGTCAGTCGCAGAACAGAACTCTGGTTGCTGTCTCCCACAGTCTATCACGGATCTCTGATCAGAGCAGGGAGAATCAAGACATACTGAGCACATACCACGTATCAGACTTGTGTGGGAGCCTCTATCACCTTATCTCTTTTCATCCTCAAATAATACAGTAAATGCCATTCATTTTATAATCAATCAAAATAACTATGCATCAGATACCACTCTCAGCGGGGCATAAGGCATTCTTAGAAATGAGCCCATAATCATCCCGCTAACAAAGATTCCAGCCCACATCCTTCTCTCTTTATTGCTCTTATTCAATACTGACTTCTTTTAACCAATATGCTACATTTAACAAAAAGAACTTACTTAATAAATATACTAAAAACAAAATAGCAAGTATATTTGTATCTAAAATAAACTGGAAATGACTGATGCACTTTTTTGTTCTACATGGGAGATAGTATAGAAGAAGTTTGTATGAAGGTGTTCAATTCAGCCACAGAAGTAGGAAAGAGCTAGGGACAAAGCCCTGGTAAAGTTAATAGCTGGGTTGCATGCTATGACCCCCAAGTTACATGGCCACAGGCTGGATTCTGAGCACTCTGGCTGCCAACATAGAGAAAGAACCGAGATTATAAGGTGACTCTCAGTGTCTACACACTCACACACATACACCCCCCCCAAAAAAAAAAAAACCCAACAGAGTTAGATTTCAAATTCACAGGTTCTACATCTAAGGATTCAACCAAATATTTTAAACACTAATCTCCAGAAATTTCAAAACAGCAGAATGTGAATTTGCTCCATGTTAAACACTGTGCTGAAGCATAGGAATGAAGTGATTTATAGCACGCCGGGCTGTGGCCTCTGCAAATGCTGCTTCTCTCCAGCACTCACAGTTTGAGCAGTGTATGCCTGGTACCTTGCACGCCTTGATCATGCGTTACGTATGTAGTCAGGTCAGAGGCAGTAGTCTATTGCTTTTTCTTGTCATTATTCCTTAAATGAGTAACAACTATTTATGTTGCATTTGTAACGTATGAGGTATTATAAGTAATCTAGAGAGGATTTAAAATATAAAGGAGGATGTATAGAGATGCACAGATGCAAACACTGAGCCACATTATATAGGAGATTTATAATCTGTGGATTTTGGTATCTGAGAATTCCGGAGCCAAAGGAGATGCTATTCATTCAGGAGCTTGAATTTTACAGAGTCCTGGGGAGGGGAAGAGAAAACCACCAGCTTTTGGTGCATTTACTATATGCCGGTCCATCAGTCATCAAATATTACCATGAATCAGGCACCATATAGCACTGGGAGAGGAACAGATTTGGTCTCTGCCTATTAAAAGCCTACAAGCCGGGCATGGTGGCGCATGCCTATAATCCCAGCACTTGGGAGGCTGAGGCAGGAGGATTGTTGTGAGTTCGAGACCGGCCTGAGCTACAAAGTGAGCTTAAGGCCAGCTTGAACTGCATAGTGAGACCTTGTTTCAAAAAAGACAAAAAAAAAAAAAAAAAAAAAAAAAAAAAAAAAAAAAAAAAAAAAAAAAAAAAAAAAAAAAAAAAAAAAAAAAAAAAAAAAAAAAAAAAAAAAAAAAAAAAAAAAAAAAAAAAAAAAGAAGAAGCCTATAGCTAACAACAGATTAAATAAGCAAATTATTGTATATGTACAAACTGCTGCAAGGAGACTCAAAGGTGATGTGGGGAACAGAACTGGGGGCCCTAAGGTGACTGCATTTTCTCTTTGCAATAACCTTGAAAGTCTGATCTTCATAATTTACAGAAGATGCTGTATGGTTCAAAGAAGATAAGTGACTTGATAAGGGTCACAGATGGTGCAAGGCAGAAAATACAGCTTAAAATCACAACTTGTGTGAACACCATGAGTTAAACAAGCATTTTTCCCCTGGATTCCAACCCGGGTAGATCAACCACAGTGACGAAGAAACCAGAAACAACTCTAGATTTGGGGAGGAGGCAGACTGCCTAGTTTCCCTTTTCAGTTTCTGTAGCCAGTCAGGCATCTCAGTGGAGGAGGTGAGCGCAAGGCCAGCTGGTCCTTCACACTGGGTAACTGGGGATGGTTTTCTAATGCAAAGCACATGTACATCATGGTGCTGATCAGCAGCAAATGGGGGAGAGAGAAGATGATTAGGCCCTTCAGACTGGCTCTGCGGCTTTGCAGGGTAACTTACAGGGACAGAGGGAGTTCTAGAGCTTTCTAGAGCTCAAAGCCACTAGATTCAATTGAAACGAACAGGAGTTACAAAGATAACACCTGGATGAAAACCTGGAAAAATCAATATCAAAGCCTGGAGTTGTCCACCCTTTTGAACCTTACCAGTCTTGGCAGGAGTAGCTAATCACAGAAGAAAGGTCAGGAGTAGGGCTCTTTGTTGCCACAGAGAATTCAAAGAGAACCATTATAGCTACAGCCAGATGCAAAAAAGGAAGTCTCTGGTTATGAGTCACCAGCAGCTCATGAGGTCCTCATAGATTACAATAATGAGTGAGGCACAAAGCATATGAGAAGAAAACAAAAAAGAGGCTTATGGAGAAATATGAGTATTGAAAAGATCAATGTAATAGTAACAGGAAAATCTTTTTCTAGGAATGAGAAACCTCATTTCCAAGATGTGTGGCTTCCCAACATCTTTTTAGCCTAGCTTTTCAGTGTTTCCAATGTTTAAGGGAAAGACAGACCCATCTTTTTCCAAATGGTAGTAGATACACATTTATGGAGAGAGACTCGAAATCTAGCATCACATAGGAGCTTCATGTGGTTTCCTTGGTGCCAAACTCTGAGAGAGGAACACTTATTCCAAGCCCTGCCATAGGTGACTTGTTCCATGCTGAATTGTTTTAGGGCCCTGATGTTACATGGCCTGTGACTCCTGCCTTATTATGAACCACAGTTCCCAGAAACACCTAAAATATCTTTGCTGCAGGGTTCACTACACTGTGTCCCTTGCAAGTTTCAGATCAAGGGGGAAGCATGACATACAGAATGAGTTGTAAGAATGGAAAGCAAGTCAGAGCCAGCTACATCAGTAATGGGCTGGGGCGCAAACTGTGGCCCCTTATTACATCAGGAAAGGTTTGGGAAGTGAGACTGACAGAGCTGGTCAGGAAACTCAGATACAGCAGGAAGGAGGCAGAAACTCCTAGGCTGGCTATGCTGCAGTTAGGAGAGCGCCTCAAAGGGTACATGGGTGAGCCAATCAGCACCCAGCCTGGAGAGCGTCATTTCCATGTTAAAGAGACACTATCTTCTCCGTGTGGTATGATTTGAAGATGCTTGTGCCCATAAAGTTCATACTGAGATTTAGAGGTGGGGCCTACTGGGAGGTATTTAGGGTTAACAGAGTGGAAGCTTGATGAATACATTAATGCCATCTCTTGGGAGTGAGTTCTTGCTCTCACAAGACTGGATTAATCACCTCTGGGAGCAGGTTGTTATAAGGCAACATTCACGTCTCATCTTTCTCTTTCAATATACGGCCACTCTTGAGAACATAATGGTTTGTCATTCAGCTTTCCCTTTTCTGGCAGAAGGTGCTGACAGAGCCCAAGCAGATACAGTGCTTTGCTACTGCCCTTCTGGAACTTGAGTCAAAATGTCTTTCCTCTCTAAATTGCCAAGTCTCAGGCATTCTGTATTTAAAAAAAAAAAAAAAATTATTTACCTCAAAGAAAAAAACAGTAAAAGAAAATTTCAAAACAAAATAGGATTAACAATGGTTAACATATTGGATAGTGTTATCTTTAAATTAGTGACTCAGAATAAAGACATGTCTTTAATTGTCCAAACAATATTAGCATAAACCTTTTCAATAAACTAAGAGAAATTAGTAGTATAATGATCTTAATTATCTTGTGTGTGTCCATATATTTTTTCATTTCCCTACCTTCTTTTTTCTTTTGTTTCTCTTTCCTTTTGTATAGTTCCTTCCCATTTTCCAGTATCTGTTTCATATTTTTGATCTTATTCTTTCAGCTTCTCATAATATGGAGATAATATGTTTGTACATGTACATCATATGAGTATGATTTTGAGTTCTATTACTTTACCTATAAAAGTTTCCAGTTTATCCTTCTTTATGGCCAAGTAGTACTCCACTGTAGAAAAGACCATAACTTTTTTTTAGCCATTCTTCGGTTAACAGACATTTGCATTATTTCCAAGACCTACCTATTACTAAGTTTTATGCTGCTATAAAAATGGGTGCACATATATTGCTGTGGCATGTTGTTTTTAACTCTTCTGGAAAGGTACCTAGAAGGGGAATAACTGTGTTGAATGGGATCCCAATCTTAAGTTTTTTTAAGGACCCTCTACAATGATTTCTTTTTATTTTTTTTTCCCACAATGATTTCTAGGGTGGATGCACTAGTCTACACTCTCATCGATAGTGGAGAAAGGTTCCTTTTTCCTCACAGATTCACTAGCATATATTACTGGTTGATATTTTGATGATAGCCATTTTTTTTAAGGACCCTCTACAATGATTTCTTTTTATTTTTTTTTTCCCACAATGATTTCTAGGGTGGATGCACTAGTCTACACTCTCATCGATAGTGGAGAAAGGTTCCTTTTTCCTCACAGATTCACTAGCATATATTACTGGTTGATATTTTGATGATAGCCGTTCTTTCCACGGTGAGATGAAATGTCAGTATTGTTTTAATTTGCATCTCTTGAATGATAGTGATGTTGAACATTTTTTCATATATTTACTTAGGTTTGCATTTCTTCCTCTGGGAAGTGTGTATTTATCGCAGAAGGTATTTCAGTTACTTTTCTCTTGTGGCTGGGACAAAATACTGAATACCCAAAATCAAGGAAGGAAAGGTTTAGTTAGCTTACATTTAGTGGAGGTTTCGGTCCTTTCTTGGCTAGCTCCAAGGCAGAGTGGCACATGGCAGAGGGCAGCTACATTCCACTGTAGCAAAGAGCAAAGGGAGGAGCAGCAGCTAAGGCAGCTAGCAAGCCTGTCTCTCCTCCTTACATTTGTATGCAGATTATCTGCCCCAGGGTGGGTGTAGCACTCACACCCATAATCCTAGCATTAGATCAAGAATTAGTCACAAACTCTAGAAGCTGGCCCATGACCGCATGAGCCTTTGGGGGGATAAGCAGACACAAACCATAACAGAAGCATTCCTGTTTTGTAATTGAAAAAGAAGCAAGACACCCTGCAAGTATCATCTGGGGGTGCCTGCTGAGGCTGGATGGGAGCTGTTCTTGTAGATGTCTGGTATCTGTGGAGCCTCTGTGCAGGGACAGAGTAAACTTTTGATGCCAACCACTCATGCATACTACTCACTTCTGTACACTGTCTGCTTTTTGCTGTATATAATTTTCCAAAGATTAAACATTTTTTATGATAAGAATATATACAAGAAAACCTAATGGATCAGAAATCAGTGGTGATATTAATTATGTCAGTGAATTTAATATCTCACATATTAAACATATTGACAGGCAGTTGGAATACACTAAAAGATACTGTATTTTAAAAGGATGAATTTTGTGAAATGTGAATTATATTTCAAAATAATCTCATGAAAGAAAACCATTTTCTTATAGAGGTTAAACTCTTATAGAATTTATAGCATAGATGATACACCCAGTCTCTTCTCTTATTTCTATCAGAAAACAATTCACTCAGAGAATGCCTAAAGCTTTCTCCAAAGCCTTCGGACAGTTTTGAGTGCTACTGAGGGAAGTGAAGGTCCATGTCAATTCAGGGCTCAGTAACCATCACCACCTTACAACCTTTTAGTTGTTGTTTTTTTTGCTGCCAGGCTTTTCAAATAATAATAATAATAATAATAATAATAATAATAATAATAACTGTATTGCTAGCAGTGATTTTGCAGATAAGGCTGAGAGGTTATTTGACTCAGGAAGTCACATAGTCAGTAGGACAAGAGTGAGTGTTCAAAACTAGAGGTCTGATCTCTGAGCCTGACCTCTTAAAGCTTCAGCCAAACTCTGTTAAGGATTTACTCAGCCATTTATAATTTTTCTTTGTTTAACCAATCCACACATTTGTATGTGAATGAGTGAGAGAGAGTGTGTGTGTGTATACATTTCCTGACTATTAGGCCCACTAGAGATCCAGCTTCTCTTCTTTTGTCTAAAAGAGACATCCTGATCCCTGTCCCCCCAACCCTTCCAGGTGAATTGCAATGGTACCAACTCTGGAGCAATGGAACACTCTTAAGACGCTTGCTTCATAGCCAAAAAACCTCCCAAGACACAAATAGCACTGTTTTCCTAACCTTGCCTGGATGCCTAAATTCTGTTTTCCTTTTTCTATACCTGCTGCCAGGAACATAATAGGTACTCATAACTACTTGGTGCAACATGGAAAGGACATATAACTTTTATGTACCTGTTGTGATTCAACATTTCAAACCTACATAAGCCAGGATTTGGTAGACAGAATTTTAGCCATATCTATCCATCTAATTTTTTTTTTTTAAGTGAAAGATGTTTAATATTTTAAACAATATTGTATAAACTTGTTCAGTTCAGTAACATAATGAGCACATATGGAATTAGTCCTCCAAAAGGCACTTTTCATGCAATCAGTAATTAAATATAAAGAAATAGTTCTTAAACTTGACATTTCATAAAATTACCTATTCATTTTACATTGTTCTTATAATGCTCCTC
>PVKA01018960.1:0-42878 GCA_004027165.1 Ctenomys sociabilis | reverse complement strand
TGCCACCTTTAACCCAGTACAGGGGGAAGGGAAAATATAAAAATATGGATCCCTCGGAGCCGGAGCCAGGGTTTGGGAAGACAGTGACCCGTGGGCACACGCAGGAGAGGCAGCACAAGAAAAGATAAAAGGGTCCGGCAATTTGGAAATTGGGGTCAGGTATTAGAAAAGGGCAAACAACAGCCACTCTGTTGAGACAGGCGCTGCTCAGAGACCTGAGTCTTCAAATTCTGTTTCAGTGACCCTGACATTTAGCTTAGGACCTGACCTACAGTGAGCGGGACCTGACCCGCTCAGTTGGCGGGTTCCTAGCCCCGAGGACGCCCAGCACCCACAGCTTGCCTGTCACCAGCCCTTACACTGCTCGGCTCTGCGCAGGAGAGGAAAGGGACCCAGAAGGCCTGGGGGTGCTTTGCGGAGTGTGTGCTCCAGGGAGGAGACTGAGGACTGGAGTCTGCTGAGAGGCTGGTGGCAGCTGGGAGGTTTCTCATCCCTGGGTCCAACTTCATCACAGAGGAAGGAATTGGGGTTTCCTGAAAGATTTTAATTTTTAACTGTGCAGCCAGTAGTAACTTCCAAAAACAGCAAAGACTTAAAGGAAACTACAGAAACTGGAGGTTAATATCCAAAGCCGCTCACAGACTATTCTCAGGGGCCATTTTCAGACCAGTAACCTATGAGTGTTGCTCCCTCTTGGGTGGCGTTTCCCAATACATCTCTTCCGTTTTTATGCATTTCCTTCCCTTAGTCCAATTTTTACTTGGTCAAAGAAACACCTGCATCATATACCCAGATTTTCCCTTTAATTGCAAGTTAAAAAGAAAAAGACAAAATGGGAAGCATGTGGGGGTACTGTTTAGAAGCTATTATAGTAAAAGGGCACTGGGTTGGTTTTTGGGAGACCTGAAATCTTGCTCTGCTGCTAATTTATTGGTTAAGGGACGGATTTTTGTGCCTCTGTTTCTTATGCGTGTGTTACCACAGGTTACCTTGCAGCTCAAAGTTCCTTGGGGAGGAGGAGATTAAAAATTTTTATTCAAATCAATTTTCATTGAGTTTGCTATTTAAATCACTCCCTTTAAGAGGTAAAAAATAAAAGTCTTGGGCAAATATTTCCTTGTTCCTAAGTTACCTTGATTCTTTCCTGATGGTCCAAGTACAGTATTGCTAACGTTTAGCGGGCTTTGTGCTCTACTTGTGCCATTTGCAAACACAGTCAGGATTACAGTGGAGGAAAGGGAGAAATGGCTGCAGGATTTTTGGACCAGATAATCTCACACTTCTTTTTTTCATTTTCACTCTCATTAGCACACAACTTTTAAAAGTTGGCCTGGGCACAGCAACACTTTCACACATTCATACTAAAATCCATGCTAATCTTTCCCAGGGGATATAATTCAGACTGAATTGACATTCTAATAAAATACTGGCGAAGACACAATCACAGCTTCCCTGCAATGCATAATTAAACTAGCACTATGTGCTTGCTTATGCTTTAGCTAATGGCTTCTTTACATATTGTTGGTTATGAAATTTCAGGGTGTTCGCTCCTATTAATAGAACATTTTAAAACCACACTTTGAAGCAAAGTGGATTTTAATCTTAGTTTATTGCTAGGAAAGCAACAAAACCTGTTTGCTTTCAGATTGGTTTGGGACAGTATTTAACATATTCAAAATTCCCTTGTATTTTTCAGATTGTAGCTGAGTTCTATCAGTTTCAAATTACTAGCAGAGATACACACTTGTTTGGAGGCAGTTTGAGTCTATTATACACAACATTTGGGAAACTATTAACTATTCTTTGAGAGACTTAAGATGGGAGAATTTGCACTGTAATGGAATTCAGAACTGTTTTTCTGTTCTTTTATTTGAAAATGTTTCATATTTGTAAAGCCGCTCTGATTTAGCACTGCCATTGATAACTCACTATAAAAATATTGTGTATTTTTACCTCTTTTGCTTCACTTTTAGGTAATGGTTGCTCTATGTCTAATACTCATAGCTGATGAATTAACCCATAGTCAAACTGAAAATTTCATCATTTCTAGTTTTTGTTTTATGGCCAAGAAGACCTGAAATTTTGATAAAGGGCTGGGGAGGAAGAGTGGGATGGTTCCTTCATGAAGTCCTATATGTTTTAGGTGAAACTTGGATAGCTGTGCACCCTCCTCAACAATATAAAGAGGCCATTTGTAGCTGTGCCCTTAGATGTACTCACCCAGGAGACACAGTGTTATCAACACTGTCCTTGTGACACTGATAATCTCCTTTTAACAATTGAGGGCTGAGTCACAGAGTGCCTTGGAAAGTAAGTGAAGAACTTGGAAGGGCCACATCGTTTATTTGAGTTCAAGGCATCTACTCATCATTCACTCATGTGTGCAATCTAAAATAGGTTTATGGTCCAAAAGTAGAGTGGATTCTGGGTGCACAGGTCAGAGTAGGGCAAGGGTTGCGCCAAGAAAGATATTCTATGACAAATGGAAAACTAGTGTTTGTTTTTGAATGAGTGTGATATGTGAATTGATTACTCTCAGCCCGAAAGAAACGGGAGGGTCTTTCTCACTCAAGCCTACAAATCAAACACCTAAGAATCACTGCTCATTATCTGCAGAGCTTCCATGCTTACTACAGCCTAAGAGTACTTCTGCTAGAATTCTTTTTTTTTTTTTTTTTTTTTTTTTTTTTTTCTAGTGCAGGTTCTACAGGTTTTCACTACGTAGATTGGACTCACAGTGATTCTCCTGTTTCCAGGCTTCTAAGTGCTGGAATTACAGGCACGTGCCACCATGCCTATTCTCAACCTGTCGCAGTGTGCCCAGTGGGCGGGGCCGGCAGTGCATGCATGCCAGGGATTGAACCCTGGCTGCTGTGTCTGCCTAAGCAGGTGCTGTAATCCGCTGAGCTATTTGGCCAGCCCTTAGAGTTCTTACAAATAGAAAACCATGGTCATTTTTTCGTTCATTTTCCTAAGTTTTAAATAAAGCTCTCCCCTACCGTACAAAATAGCACTCTGTTTTGGCAGTAATAGTGAAAATGAGGTCTGAGACATAGGAGAGTTGATTATATATGTGGAAGCTGTGCAAAGAAAATGCAATTCAAGATAATGCTAAAGAGCAATTATTTATTTATTTATTTATTTATTTATTTATTTATTTATTTTGCAGAACCAGAGATTGAACTCAGGCCCTTGCGCTTGCCAGGGAAGTGCTTATTCCACTAAGACATCTCCCCATCCCCTTAGCAATGGGTTTTTAATGCACTGGACTTTTTCCTTTGTTTTACAATGAGATCTGCTGACCCATGGGACCTCCAGTATCTTAAATATGGTTTCTGGCTCCCTACCAGTTGTTTTAATTAGGCAAAGTAGGCTGCAGTGACAAACAGGTTTGCAAATAACGGCACAAAGAACAGTCCAAAGTTGTTCTTGGCTGAGGTGTAGAGGTGACTGTTTTCTGTCCTGTAGTTTTTCTGGGACGCTGGCTTCTCCAGGCTCATGCTCCTCTGTCTTCTAGAGGCTTACACTATTTTGTGTCTTGGTGAAAGTGAAATAAAGCAGGAGCACCAACTTATTAAAAGATTTGAGCTTAAAGTGGGAAAAACTACCTTCTGTTGCGCTTCTCTTGGCTGGAACTCGGGTACCCCCATTTCTTTTCCTCCCTCTAAGAAAGCCAATGGCATACAGCCTAAATGTACCCACACAAGAGCAGGAAATGGGACTATAACTCCTAACAGCTGGACCACACCCTCTGACCCCTACATACTTATATTACAACAGGTAATATTTATTAGTGCTTCTTAATGCTGAGGGCTTCAGGTAGGGTTTTTTGTTTGTTTTTTACTTTATCTTTTCAACAATCTTGTGAGATAAGAGACATTATTTGAAATCGAGGTTCTCAGATGTCAGAATACTTGTACAAAACCAAACAACAAATAGCCAGAACTCACACTTATACTATTTGCCGTGATGGGGGAGGCAAAGACAAGCTCACAAGTGTCTTCCCCACTTTCACAAAGAACTAGTTAAATGTTTCTCCTTCCCCACTTCTGGTGGAAGAATTGGAGGAGGGAGGTGATTAAATCACCTTAAGTCTATTCTAAAATTCTCCATTTTCAACAGCTTTTTGCTTTTAACAATGCTTGATTCTGTGAGAGACACTAGCCCCTTTTTGTGGCCAGCACAGTAACAGAAAGCAACTTCTAACAGCCTGGCTGGTGTGGTAAGGTAGCAATTGTATTTAAATTTCAGTATCAGTGACACTGGCTGGAACCACCTAAAGCAAAGGAAGGAAGGGGTATCAGGGTACATTTTCACTCCTTCAACTGCCCACAGCGCTAGAAATGGAAAGTTTTATGTGACAGTTTATTTTTACAACTTGAAATTTTCCTCTGCTTTGAAAATTAAGACAGCCTAAGAAAGCCTTATATTTGGCTGACCAGTATGGCAGCAAATTGATGAAGTAAGAAAAATGGTATCATAAGTTCACCCACACTGTACATAAATTTATTGCTTAGAATGCTGCACATTTAAGGTTTATTATAGAGCAAGGGTACTATGAGCCAATTAACTTTGGATTTTATACTTTTTGATATCAAATAGCAGCTCAAGTGCTCCTGTAATCAATTTCTTTTTATATCAGTGTTTTATCATGAAAACAACAACAATGTTGAGAAGCTTCAAGTTTTGCACTTACCTGGATATAGAAAATTAGAACCATTCATCTCTAGTGAAGACAAGAATTTGAAATTTAAGATTTAAAAGTTATTTTAAATGATCAATATTTTGGGTGATCATTTTCAATGCAGAAGGATGTATACATATCTATAAACTATGAAATTTAATTAATGAAGATGGCATTGAAATGAGACTGAAAGTGTTTTTTAAAAATCTGCTTTTCTAAACTTCTTCCTGCAGCTCTGTTTATCCTGACCTGGCAAGGCTGCTGTATTTCAATTCAGGGCTTCTTTTGCATACAGAAGTACAGACTTGCTGAGCTGAGCCAAATCTGTCTATCCAATTACTGGGTAAGAGAGCTGACTGTAGCTTTCGACAAAACCTGTAATCTGTAAAACGCTATAGTATCAGTGACAGCCTAATGAAAGGGAAGGGCCAATAGAGTGTATATGTTACTCAAGTGATACACAGATGCATGGCTCGCTCTACAAATAGCCCACTTCAAATCTAACACGAAAGAGTAACAAGATACATAGGGCCTTGAAAAAAATTTCGTGTGCTGTGTCCACTATAACTTTTAGGTTGAATGTCTTTACAAAGGAAAAATTTTCTGCAATATATTGCAAGTCACTTACCCGAATACTAGCAAAAAACGCTTTTATTACAGTTAAAAATCTGACTTAGCAACTCGTTCTCAATGGTTGTTTTTGTGACTTTGTGACATTTGATCAATGATGTTTTGCTAAAATTTTCATTGTATGTAAAGAATATCAATCCAAGGGTAATGTCTGATTATGTTTTGTCAGACACAAATAATTTGAATTTAAAATAAAAAGTTACTCTCTATAAAAACATAATCTCATCTAAAAGAAGCTAGATACGAAAATTAGTCTATATGATAACACTTAAAGGCAGACAAATTTTATTTGCCATGTTAGAGATTGAAAGAAGGAATAACTTTAGGGAGGAAGGAAGACACAGAAATTGGAGGGTTGAAACAGCAGATTTTTCAGGTGATTATAATGTTCTGTTCCTTAAGTTCTGGTTACACTGGTATCTTTATCTTGTGATAGTTCATTCTCCTGTCCATTCATAATTGTGCAAAAAGTTAAAAAATCTTAATCTCCATAATGTGATATTAATGTTTTGCTAAATACATTTATATGTTCATGATATTCAAGCATGGTTTTATAGCTGTAAAAAAGCTAGTAAACATTTCATAAGCACAGAAATTCAGGGCTGGTCTGTTAACTCAGAGGACTAAAGTGCTTGCTTAGGCAGAGCGCAGTGGCTGGGGTCTCCCTGGCATCTTGTGCCCACACTGCCTGCAGGGCGCAGTGAGGTGGAGATTGAGACTGGGCGTTGTGGTGCGTGCCTCTAATCCCAGCTCTTGGGAGGCTGAAAACAGGAGAATCGCTATGAATCGGATCTGTTTAGTGAGACTCTGTAGACCCTGACCTAAATATAGGGGAAAAACCCCAGAAATTGATTACTTTCCCTTAAAAAATTCACAAATGTGTGGAAAATTAAATTGATTTAATCTGTTTTGGATTGCTGTAAGAAATTAAATTCTTTTTTCTCATTCATGGAAGTACAGACAAGAATAAAATCAGGGCAGGGTATATTTAAGAAGATATTTTAATTCATGTTATCAGTACATCTTATAAGAAACCCAAAACCTCTGTAAGTGAGGTTTTTGCTGGGTCCAGCATTTTTAGTGGTAATGAAGTTCCACAGCTATCATCATGACCATCTGGTAATCAATACCCTGGATATCTACTCCAGTAGAAATAAAAGCCTTGGTAAAATGTTTCCATTTATAGTTCCTTTTTTTTTTCTTGATAGAGGTGGGAGTGGATAATAGATAACTCAGTAAATGTACTTTTCAATGGCCAAGTAGCCATACACTTACTAACAAATTGTGCTTTAATTTTGATTTGTTTTCAGATCCAACAGTGTCAAGAAGTTTAATGTTAATTTACCCTCATTCCATAATGGGATGGCAAGTAAGTTAATGCTCTTATTCATTCTACCAACATTTATTACTTATTTATTTATTTAGGTGGAACTGAGGTTTGAACTCAGGCCCTTGTGCATGCCAGACAAGCACTTATTCTACTGAGCCATCTCTCTGGTCCCCATTCTACCAACATTTATTGCCAAGCTAGGGGGAAATAAAGATGCAGAAAACACAGCTAAGGCCCTCCAAGAAAGAGCTTATAATCTTCAAGTATTATTAATGATGTACTTGAAAAATTTATATTTTAAAGCAGCTAACATGTGCGAACCCTATTCTCAGTTCTGAGGTGCTTGGGGAAGAGAACATCAAAAAAGATCTTTTTTCATAGGGATTTGCATTCTGCTGGGACAAGAACGAGAAAGCACTTCTGTGTTGTTTTGTTTCTGCCACAGTCTCACTACCCAGTCCAGGCTAGCCTTGAACCCATGCTGTAGTGCAGGCTGGCCTTGAACTTGAGATTCTTTTGCTTCACTCTCCCAAGTGCTATTACACTAGACATGTCTGCAGACTTGAAGTCTTCAAATATAATTGTTTAAAAGTACACAATAAAAGTATGTTTCTATACACAGGATATAGTTCAATCTTCCTTTTTTGTCTAGTCTGACAATCTCTGACTTCTCACTGGGCAGTTACATTCAGTTCAGTTACATTTTCCCTGGGCACACAGGATACTCTCCCAGTTATATATAATACCGTCATCATAACCAGGAAATCAGCATTGTTTTACTTTTCTATTATCTCCAAATTTTATTTTATTTTTTATTTTTATTTTTTTGTCTTTTTGAGACAGGGTCTCACTATGCAGTTCAGGCTGGCCTTAAGCTCATTTTGCAGCTCAGGCTGGTCTCGAACTCACAACAATCCTCCTGCCTCAGCCTCCTGAGTGCTGGGATTACAGGCATGCACCACCATGCCCGGCTATCTCCAATTTTAATCAAGCTTTTTCAGTTGTTTCAATAATATCTATCATACAGAGCAGAAGTGTCTTTGTGTTTTGCTATTAGTTTTCAAGTTTCTTCAGTCTGGAATGGTTCTTAAGCTATTTTTGATTCCTTAGAACTTGACACTTATGAAGGTTAAAGACCAGTTATTTTGCAAAATTATTCTTCATTATTTTCCTAATATTTGCTCATATGGTTTAGATTATTCACATTTGGCAAAAATACCATGGAGGCGGTGCTCTGTGTTTCTTATTCCATCACAGACAAGTAATTTCCATCTGTTCTGTTATTGGTGATGTTTACATTGGTCACTCGGTACCTTCTAGGCTTCTCCAATGTGCAGTTCATTTTCTCTTTCATAATTAATAATTATTTTAGGTGGATGTTCTCTGGAACTAAGCAAATAACCAGTTCCTCATAAACTTGGAACTTAGTCATTTCTTTGCATCAGTATGAACTCATGGTTTCTAGTTTCAGATAATAAATTATGATCAATTATGATTGTTATTCATTCTGCACTTGAATTCATTTTGCTGGCCTTCCAGGTTGTTTCTGGGTCGTTTTGAAATTTCGACATGTTTCTGCGAGTACTTTCTTGACTGTGAGTACAAAAAAATTTGAAGTTCAGCTGTTTCTCTGGCACCATCTCACAGCCAGCCCCTTCTCTCTTTTCTCCAGAGAATATCGCTCTGCTCCTCTTACCTCTGACATGCCCCATCCCTCCCGTGTACCTCCGTCCTCACCTTGCTGTCAGTTATGATTGCATATTTTCCATTGCCAGTGTTTTTTGTGTCTTTATGTAGCTCTGGCTTTCTACTCGGCTTTATTTCCTACAGCTTAAAGTTCTTCATTTAACATATCTTGTACAGCAAATCCGATGGTGGTAAATTCTCTCAGCATCTGTTCATCTTGAAATATTTTTAGATTGCCTTCATTTTTGAAGGATATTTTTGCTAGATATATAATCCATGGGTGACAGCTTTTTCCTCTCAGCACTTTGTAAATGTCACAGCATTGTTTTCTGGCTTGCATTGTTTCTGGTGAGAAGTTAGTTCTTTTTGCCTTGGCTTTAACATTAGATTATGAAGTGTCAGAATGGCATCTTCTGTATTGTTTATTTAAAGAAAGGCCACATGCCATTAATTGAGCTTTTGGGGTTGGCAGTATTGTTTTTCTTTCAACATTACAATTATTTTAGCCATTAATTCCCATAAAAATTTATTTTGTGTCTATCTTTTCTCTTCTTCAGAGCCCTATTAACATGTGGAAATGCCTGGGAAACATTTTCCATCAGCCCCTGACAGGTCAGGACTCCAGGGACTATGAGTCCTGTGTCCCTCTAGAATCTCTGCTCAGACCTCTGTGTTCTGGTACTTGTTTTCTTATAGGGTTTGTCAGGTCCTTTTCACACATTGTCACCTTGGCAGTGAATGACTAAAGGATCCCTGGAAACTTTTCGGCATTTAGTCACGCAGTGGCCCTGGAGTCTAACTCCTCCTTTCTTAGTGCAGTTGGAACACTGCACTCTGCCTGGGTGCTACTCTCTGCCTGTGGTTTGGGAAGACCCTCCAGGCAGAAAGATATTACTATTGTGAGGCCTCCTAGACATTTTTCTTTACTCTAGCATCATAAGCTTATACTGATTATTGTTCAGTATAAAAACACTTGTATGTATTTAGATTTATAGCTGTTTATCTGCTGAGTAGTGCTAATTTGAAATCAGTTGTTCATCATGGCTAGCAGTGAACACTGAGTAAACTCTATAGTGTGTGACAAAGTGACAAATGCTACGAGAAAACAATAGAGTAAGAAGGAAGGGTACTGCAGGGTCAGAGAGGTATAATTTTATGTTACAAATCAAGAAACGGTTTAGAATGATAAGTCTAAGGAAAAGGAGTGCTGTAGACACCTAAATCAAAGAGGCCCCTAAGTGATATAAGCTTGCGAAGCTTGAAGGAAAGTTGTATCTAATCTCAGGCTCAAAGGGTAAGCAGGAGTTAACTGGGCGGTGAGAGAGGGTATGAGAGTGCTGGCGTGTTTCCTCACATATTAGAAACATAATATTTTAAAGATTCAGTGAGAGGCCTTAACAACACACAGAAGTTTGTCAGCTATATGTTGCTTCCTTCACCTGGGTGATGCCGTATATTTAAGCAGGGATCAAATCATAGAAAACTTTGCAAGCCATGTTAAGAGGTCTGCCTTTTGACCTGTGGGCCTTGAAAATCCGTTGAAAAATTTTAAACAGGTGTAAAATTCAATTACAACCTCTGGGTTGCCAAATTGCCATCTGCAAAATGAATATGTTGCACCTAATGGAATTATTTTTTTTTGAATGAGTCTACTTTTTACATGCAAGTTTTGTATCCATATCAAAAGTCAGTGTCAACTGGTTCCAGTAAATACCTTCCAAGAATATTTAAGATCACACGTTTCCTGAGACATAAAGGGATCTGTACATAATACAGGAAATTTATGACAAAACTAAAAGCAGAATACAAAATTTTGATTTTTCAATCATTAAAAGCTGTAAGTGGCTAAATTGTGATAGAAGTTACTCAATTGAAGTGTAATATTTGTGAGTACATTAAAAAATTTAGACAAAGTAAAAAAAAAATGCTTACTTTGAAAGGCTGGTAGAATCACAAAAGAGAGACAAGGAAAATAATAAAGAGAGATCTAGCAAACAAGAAACTAGTCCCTTTATCTCTATGCCAGATGGAACAGATAGAAAAAAATTTCTTACTGGTTTTTCATATTATACTTGATTCAACTTAATTCAACAAACATTTACTGGCTTTTGTACTAGATACTGAGAGACTGAAAAAAAAAAAGATGACTAAGAGTTTTCATACCAAAAGCATTTATAGACTTGGGGAAGCAGATGTTCCTAATTATTTGTTACCAATGGCAGAATAAAATGAATGGCTTCTACCTTGATGTGGGAGAGAATAAAATGAAGGCATTTAACCATGTTAGAAAACACACACATGAATGGTATGGCACCTCCCATCCCAGCCCACAAGTGGCTGAGCACAAGGCACCATTGGCAATAATGATAGGGGAGAGAGAGCAAGCCTGGAAAGCCCCCAGACCCCCAAAAATATGGATTTGGCCCACAACTTCAGGTACTCCAGTGTTAATGTCTCCATGTGACTGGGTGAGAGACAACCACAGGAGACCACTGCTGAGAGGGAATGGCCCAGAGGGAATGACCCAGACATAGACTCCCTTAAGAAATATAAGGTCAAGATGGGACAGACATGGGCCGCACCCCCATAGGCAGAATGTAGGCCTTGTGAATGTTGACGTTAGGTTCAGTAGTACACTGGAACCCCAGCCCCGTGGCCTACATCCTGCAGAGACCACAGAATGGATCATATTTCCCACCTACCAAAGTGAGTAAGAGCACCCCTTTGCCTGGGTGCTCACCAGAGTTTGGGGTGAACTGGCAGAAGGGTCTCTGCTCCAAGGAGGACACCTCAAAACCCCGTAGGTCCTAAGGCCAGGGAGTGAAAGTCATGACTAGATGTATAGATCTTGGAAAGAAAACACTTACTCAGAAACATAGAGGAATTATTTGATTCAGTCTTTTTTTTCCCCCTTGCTTTTCTTTATAGGGATTTTGGAGTTTAGGATTTTTTCCTCTTCTTTTTTTTTGGGCAACATTTTTATTATTTATTTATTTATTTATTTATTTTTCTCTTTTTCCAGCTTTGACTTTTTTCTCTTTCCTCTTTTTCTTTTTTCTTCATTTTCTTGTTTATTCTTTCCTGCAACTATCTTTTATTTCTTCCTTTTATTCCTCAATAGTACCTCTATCTTATTTTTCTATCTGCCTCTTCATATCTCATTGATTTCTGTTTGAGATTTTACATTTTCCTTCTTCAGTTCATTGTCCCTTCTATGTTCATTAGCAATAGCTACTAAGATTTATATATTATCTAGTTAATGTTATAGTTTTGTTGTTGAATACTGTTCTATTGTTAGTAGAGTTCCTCCATTTAGTAGATACATATTTACTGCAGATCATTATTTGGTTTGTCTAAGTATTCATACTATAACTATAGATCCCTTTTCTATGGATAAATATGGTACATTATTGGTCCTTCTAGTTTGTCAGTAATCAGTTTGTGATTGATGCTATAATTGATGTTGATTCTATTACTATAATTAAGGTAATAATAGCTATTACTATTGGCTATCTTTCATGACAATACCTAGAATGCTTTGGGATCACTAACAAGTGTAGCCCATAGCTGGAGAACTGAATACTGGACCAAATATACTACAACCTCTTATGCCAAGTAAACAGAAGTGGTGGATCTTGGGACAGAGGCAAAGGCTAATATAGTACTTAGGAATGCCCAGAGGACACTGCTGAAAAGTAGACATTAAATGAAGAGGTCTTCCTATTACAAACACAGCTTCCCATTATAATCAACCCACAAGCCTAAGTATAAACAACAGACAAGATAGAAACATGAGCAGATAAGCCAGAAAAATGTTTCTTAAATTCCTAATTCCTCTAATGCTAATACATGGGGAATGGAAAAGGAGGAAACAAAAATCCTGACAGTTGAATTATTTCGGATGATGTCAGAAGAGATAACAAAATGCTAATAGGACATTTGGCAAGCTCACAGAAAAACAACAGATAATAAGCCACATAAAATCATCAGGGAGTCTACAGAAGACACTAATAAAAAATCAGTAGAGTTAAACAAAATGATGCAAAACATAAATGAGCAAGAAGAAATGGATAGATTCCTAGATCAACATGAATTCTCAAAATTAAACCAAGATTTTGCAACCCTGAATGATCTAATAAGAGGCAAAGAAATGAGGCAGTAATGAAGACCTGCCAATGAAGAAAAGCCCAAGTCCAGATGGATTCATTGCTGAATTATATAAAAACTCCAAGGAAGCTCTAACACAAATAGTCCTGAGGTTCTTTAACGAAACTAAAAATAAAAGAATACTACCAGAGTCATTCTTGAAAGCTATGATAATATTATTTTCAAAAATCCAGATAATGATAGTACCAAAGAAGAGAAATATAGACAACTCACTAATGAATATAGATGCAAAAATCTTCAGTAAGATACTGCTAAACAGAATGCAATGAATAATAAAAAAAGATCATAAATCATGATGAATTAGGTTTCATCCAAGGGATGTAAGAGTGGTTCAACATGTGCAGATCAGTAAATATAATACCACATAAGCAGAAGCAAAGAAAAAACCCACATTATTTTCAAATAGATGTAGAAAGAATCTTTGATAAAGTCGGACATCCTTTCATGATAAAAGACTGAATGGGTATGGAAGAACTCTGTCTCAATCTGATAAAAGCCATTTATGACAAATCTATTGTATATGTCATAATATACTAAATGGGGAAAAACTCAGAGCTTTCCCTCTCAGATCAGGAACAAGGCAAGGATGTTGACTATCATTATTCCTTTTCAATGCAATACTGAAAACATGAGCAAAAGAAATTAGGGAGAGAGAGAGATAGAGACAGACAGAGACACAGAGAGAATTATTATCTGCAGACACATTATTTTCTATATAAAAAAAATCTTCCCACAGACTTCTAGAATTAATAACCAAATTCACTGATGTATTCAGTAATTCAGGATGCAAAATCAACACAGAGAAATCAGTAGTATCCCTATATTCTAAAATGAACCCACCAAGAAAGAAATTAGAAAAAAGTTCCATTCACAGTAGCATGAGGATAAATTAAATACTTATGAATTGCACTAACCAAAGAGTGAAATATATCTACAAAGAAGATTTCTACAAAGATCTCTCTGCAAAGATATCTAAAAAGTGAAATTACCGAGAAAAGAATTGAAAGAGAATGACAGAAAATGGAAAGATGTTCCCTGCTCCTGGAGAGGCAGCAACAATACATTCAAAAGAACCATACGTCCAGAATTAATGTACAGTTTAAGACAATCTCAATTAAAATATCAACAGCATTCTTCACAGAACTGAAGAAGGCAATCCCAAAATTCGCATGGAAGCATGAGAGACCCAGAATAACAAAAATAATTCTGTGTAACAAGAGCAAATTGTGAGGCACCACAATTCCAGACCCGAAGTTACATGACAAACCTTCAGTGATACAAATGGCATATACTGGCACCCCAAAACAAATTTTAGAATCAGTGGAACAGAATAAGAGACACGGAAACAACTCCTTACACATTTCAACTTTGGCAAAAGGGCCAAGAACATACCCTGGAGGAAACATAGTCTCTTTAGCAAATGGTGTTGGGGAAAACTGGCTTTCCTCTTGTAGAACATTGGATTCAGGCCCACATCTCTCACCAGGTACAACAATAAAATAAAAATAGATCAAAGAACTAAATGTTAAAATAGAAACACTTAACTTGCTGGGATATTTATTAGTTAAAACTCCCAAAGTCTTGCAGACACAGACGAAGACTTTCTGAACAGAGGCGTCATTGCACTGGAAATAGTTCCACGATTCAACAGATGGGATCCCATCAAATTAAAATGCATTTTTACAGAAAAACATAATAATCAACAGAGTAAAGATACAACTTACAATGGGAAAAGTATTCAGCTATTTCTCAGACAGAGGACTAATATCTAGAATATATAAAGATCTTAAAAAGTTCGACTCCACAAGATAAAATGATCAATCCAAAGTATGGGCAAGTGAAATGAGCAGATACTTCCTGGAAGAACTACAACTGCTCAAAAAATACGTGAAGAAATGTTCCACATCACTGACCGCTAGAGAAATGCAAATTATAACAGCACTGAGATTGTATCTTACCCCACCATCAAGAAATCAAATAATAAATTCTCACAAGGGGAAATGAGGAAAAGAGAACGTTTTTACATTGTTGGTGAAAACGTAAACCAGTACAACCGCAATGGAAATCAGTATGAAAATTCTTGAAGAACCTAAAACTAGAAATTCCATTTTCTCTTTGGGAGACCAGAGGTGGACTGAGGCATAATTAGTCTCTTTTCTGTGAGTGCAAAAGAGAAAGGATGAGGGATGATGGCAGCTGCAGGTTCTAGGGTGCAGTCAATAGAGCTGAGTTTAAATTGTTTACCTGAGCAGGTACTAAATGGATATTGGAAGGCAGATGAGCCTTGTGTCGCTTTAACTGCTTATATGGAATAAAAGGGAAACGAGCTAGAGACTTCTCTGCTCTAGAGGAGAAAGCCCCTGGTATCAGTATGCTACACTAAACTGTGTCCCTTTGTCCTTCATTCTTGTTCACCTTGGGTCCAGTAACAAAGTAGCAGGACTAGGTCCCTGTTGCAGTGGGGAAATCTTGGAGAAGTGGGCTGGTTCCCTGAAGGTGACCTCTGCAGCAGGGAGCTGGGACCTGTGTGTAGGCTGGTTTCTGACACCCATCTATTTGCATTCCAGGTATCTTCCCTAAAGTTAAAGGCATCATAGTACTATGATACATTTATACCCATGATTGCAACCGCACAATTCTGCCATAAAGAGCCATTTATAAGAAAATGGAGTTACCTTGTTAGCATAGTGTGAAGTGAATAAGTCAGAAACAGAAGCTTATAAATGGATTTTATCATATGAGAAACTCAGATTACAAAAAAAAAATAAAATAAAAGATAGTAGGAAGTGGGGAGATTGATTTATCTTAAATGGGAAGGAGATCAAGAGATAGAAGGAGAGGGGAGGAACAGGAAGGAAATAGTATGAAGAAAGAATTGAGTTGTGCTATGCACGTGCAGTAACTCCAAACAGGGACTGTAAATATTATTTACTAGAAACACGTACTAATAAAAAATGCTAAAAGGAGGGGGGTAACTCCCCTACTAAAAAAAATAAAGGATTAATAAGCCCTAAATTGAGGACACAGCTCTCTCACTGAAGAGAAAAGTTTGGACTATGGCAAAATTATCATAGGTCTTTGAGTAGCTGGACAAGGTAGGAAGTCCAGGAAACATGAAATGATGGATGGACAAAGGTATGTTTTTGAAGCATCAAGTACTCTTGCACTACTAGAGTTGAGGCAACAGAGTGAACTATGTTTGGAGATGGCAGGAAATGCTGCAGTCCTTTCCAGATCTTCATTAGCAAGTCAGTTATCCCTCCGGCACAAGAATGAGTGTGGGTGTTTCCTAAGATCATAGCTGTGTACTTTTCAGAAACTTGCTCTCAGGGGAATGAGATCCATCTGAACGGAAAGCTGAGCTACTCCCCATCTTTAGCCCATATCCCAGAAACTCTCTTTGCTTCAATTAGGTATGTGCTCTGGGGCAAAATTCATGTTAAAGAGCTCCTGTGGATCAGACTAATGCTGGATTCCAGCTAAGAGTACAGCCTTACTCAGTTCCTTCCCTCATCCTAGTCCACTTGATCTCTTTTTCCTGAGAAGCCCATAACTTGTTCCTACCCGAATACCTCTATCAATCACTTGGAGTGAAGGAATGAAATGGAAGGGTAGGTAGAAGCAGGCTGGGGAAAGTCCTGAACGCCACGCTCAAATTACATTTGGTTGTTGAGGCTGCAAGGAACTGACTACTGAAAACTTTTGATCACGCAGGGGACTTGCTCTGTGGAATATGCACTCTATTAAGTGAAAAATGAGATAAAAGCACTGCAGATGCAGAAATTTCAAGAGTTGATAATAAACTAGGTGTGTGTGTGTGTGTGTGTGTGTGTATGCGCGCGTGTGCACAAATGCATGTGTGAGACAGAGAGAGAGAGAGAGAGAGAGAGAGAGAGAGAGAGAGAGAGAGAGAGAGAGAAAGAGCACTGAAATTTCCAGTTAGAGTGGTTGAATTTGAGGTACTAAAAGACAACCAACATAAAAATATCTAACAAGCAGTTAAAAAGTCACTTGAAGTTCCTGGCAAAATTGGAATGAAAATTAAGGAATGATTACTCATTAAGTTCATGTGTTTAGCATCACTGTGTTTTGCTAAAACAAAGACAAATGACATATGTGTCTATAGAACATAAAATGTTATAAATATGTCAATAGGAGAGGTTAATAATGTACTGCAGTTAAATACAAGATGGAAATAAGATAGTTCTTCAAAACTGATAGGCATAAAATAAATACCCAAAATATTCACTAAAGTGGCATAAACTAAATATCCAAAATTGATATTTCTTTATACACCTTTAGTAAATACTTAGAATGTGACATAAAAATGATATCATTTATGTTGATTATAAAATGTCAAATATTCAAGAATAAAATTCACTAGATAAGTTTGAGAACTTTTGAAACCAATCTATGAACATTACAAGTAAATGAAAAAGAAGAACCAGATAAATGTACAAGCAAAACCTTGCACCTAAATAGGGAAGCCAGATTGGATTAAGGCAACTTTTTCCCAATTAAGCTGTCAAATGCAGTAAAATTTCGGTGCAGATTCCAGTGGAATTGTAGGAGAATTAGTCAAATCAATTCAAACATTTATGTCAAAAATAAAGTGCTTATCGTACAACAGAAAATATCTGGAAAAAGAAACATGAACATGGTTTTAACCCTCTTGAATAGGATAGAGAGTAAGGTAGTATGACTTAAAGTTCATGATATGAGTATAAAGCTGTATATTTCATGTAACACTGTAAATTGTACCCAGATCCAAAACAATATGGTAATTAAATATATAAAAATTCTGTCTCATATTAATGAGGAAAAGAAAGTCTACTCAGTAAATTATGAGAGGATATTTAGCTTTGGGAGAAAAAAATGCATGCCAGTATGTACGAGGGACATAAATATATAAATATCTTTCTACATGCTGTGGATCTGCTATGACATTATTATATTATCAACCTATTTTCCACATGCAGGGAAAATGCCTCTTAAAACAAGATATGAAATCTAGAATCCATAAAAAAGAGACATGGCTACCTAATATTTTAGATTTCCACATTGTTAGAAGCTGGTAAAGAAAGACAAACAACAAATTTGAGGAAATGCATTTAATACATCTAAGAAATCAAATGGTTAAATGTAATAGCGAAAGTTCTTTTAGACACTACCAGGTACATACAGTATAAAGTGGAAAAAATGGAAAATCAGGCAAAAACTATAAATGGCCAATGAACATTAGTGAAGAAATTCAGCTTCATTCATAATTAGAGCTGAAAAATAAAAATCTTATTTTTTTTCCTACTGGATTGGCATTTGGTCAAATATATGCTTAGAATTAACAATTTGTCTAAAGTACTGAGCACACATGCACATCTTTACACTTCCTAATGGACATTTGACTTTGTTTAATGTTGGCTGTAAGACTTATAAGGTTCATTATTTTATCCACAAAAGTAAACTTTACCTATGTGGTTTCTGAATTTCCATTCATTTTCTTCTAGTTATTTCACAGTCTTAATCTGAAAATACTTAAATCTTGTATTAGTCTGGAATTAATTTTGTTGTAACGAATTAAGCAGTAATAATTCTGCTAAGTTTTTCAATTATTAGTCTTTTTTCAAACACCTTTTGTTAAGTAGTGCCTTGGCTCAAAATACCTTCCTTTTTTTTTTAGCCAGCGCAGCCCACCCTGGGGGACGGCTGCCACAGCATGTGCTGACGGGGGTCCATCCCTGTACATTTGCCTAAGTTTGCCTCAGCAGGCACTTTAGGCCCCTGAGCTATCTTGCCAGCCCTCAAAATGCCTTTTCCTAGACTTAATTCCTGTATATTTTGGGCCTCTTTCTGGATTCTGTTCCATTGCTACCTCTGTTCACTACCACTATAATACTACCTTAAGTAATGACAAAAATTTCTTTAAAATTGTGTGCTGTCTTTTAGTATCCCATAAGAAAGGGACACAACTGCCTTTTTTTCCCAAGCTCATTAGCGATCCTTTTATATTTATTTTTCTAGAAGAGCTTTTAGTTTTTTTGAAGGCTTGATCCTTTCAACTGCAAATATTTTACTGTTTTTGACTAGGATATCTTTAAGTTTAGGAATCTGATAATAGAGATTACATTTTTTGACATTTTCTATCCAGTATGAAGATATATCTTTCTTATTATTTATTTAATTTTTCATTTGTGTATTTGGTATAGGGCCTCACCACACAGATGGACTTGTGGTGATCCTCCTGTTTTCAGTCTCTCAAGCACTGGGATTACAGGTATGCACGAGCATACCCAGACTCTGCTGCCAGCTCAGCAAGCTCCAGGTGTGGGGCTGACAATGGCATGCGGGACCCAGGATTGAACCCTGGTCTCTGTGCTTGCTAAAGCAGGTGCATTTTCCAGTGAGCAATCTCGCTGGCCCTCTTTCCTTATTCATTAATATTACAGCAATCAGCAGACACATAATGTTTTATTTAATTCTTTCAGGCATATATGTTTTACATAGTCCTTTTGAAATTTATTCATAGGCTTTTGCTATGGCAGATAGCACTGTACCTTTAAATCCATTATATTTTTTGTATAGCCAGTTTTTATGTGATAAAAACTATTGATTTTTATATAATTATGCTACAACTACTGAGTTCTTACAGGGATCTTTTTGGTCATAGGTTTTTGGTTCTTGGTTTAATGTGTGAATTTTCCAACCTTCCAGATAAATCCAGTCTTTTAAAATGCTTTTAAAGAAAAGGGGGAAACAATTTCCAAAATTCAATCTCAAAACTACCAGCACTACTCTATAAGGTGCTTCTGCAAAGAAGCCCCATTATGTAAATATTATGCAAAATATTGAAAAAATTATAACTTGCTAGAATTTCAACTCATATGTAGATCTTTAATTTTTCATGCACAGTAACATATCACCTGTTAATGACAATAAATTTTCCTTTTTCCTTATACTGGTACCTTATACTTTCTTTTTTTTGTCTAATTACATTGTCTAATTACATTGTTTAGTATTTTCTGAAAAATGGAAAGCTAGAATTCCTTTTCTTGTTCTGATATCAAGAGAAACTTCTCTGATTTTTCACTGTGGAATAAGATGCGAGATGAATCATATCAACAAAGAATCAACCACTCTTATTTTGCTCATAGTACTTTTAAGATAGAAATATAATTTTAATTTTATAAAAGACCTTACTTCATCTGACTTGAAACTATAATTGGAATTTTTCTTACCCTATTCCTGTACTCGTTAAGTCACATTCTTAGTACTGACTCATAGTTATACTTTTGTTCCTACCTTTGTTTTTCTGTTGCATTTTATAAAGGAAATGGAGCTAATGTTTCTTTTTTGCTGAATATCTATGCAAGGTTTCTTATCAATATTTTGTTGGCTTTAAAAAATTGAAAACGTTTTTTCAATTTTTTTTTTTTGTCCTTTTGAGACAGGGTCTCACTATGCAATTCAGACTGGCCTTAAGCTCACTTTGTAGCTCAGACTGGTCTCGAACTCACAGCAATCCTCCTGCCTCAGCCTCCCGAGTGCAGGGATCACAGGCATGCGTCACGATGCCCGACCCATTTTTTCAATTTTTGAAAACCTATAGGTGGAAAAATTTTATAGGTGGAGGAGAGGTGCCTGCTCAACCTGTGCATGGTTACGCACTCCTTCCTACCTATCTGCTGTGGCCCAGCCACTCCTGCCTGCAGAAAATGGTGAAAGAAATGACTTATTGCAATGTTTTGGGGGTCAAACTTAATGCTACCCAAGAAGAACAAAAAAGGGCTTATAGGAAACTGGTTTCGAAGTACCATACTGATAAGAATCCAAATGAGGGCAAAAAGTTTAAACAGATTTCTCAAGCTTATGAAGTTCTCTCTGATGCCAAGAAAAGGAAATTATATGACAAAGGAGGACAACAGGCAATTAAGGAGGGGAGAGCAGGTGGTGGTTTTGGTTCCTGCATGAATATATTAGATATGCTTTTTGGAGGAGGAGGAAGGATGCAGAGAGAAAAAAGAGGTAAAAATGAGGTGCATCAGCTCTCAGTTACCTTAGAAGATTTATATAATGGTGCCACAAGGAAATTGGCTCTGCAAAAGAATGTGATTTGTGACAAATGTGAAGGCCGAGGTGGTGAGAAAGGAGCTGTGGAGTGCTGACTCAACTGCTGAGGTCCTGGAATGCAAATAGGAATTCACAAGATAGGACCTGGAATGGTTCAGCAGATTCAGGCTGTGTGCATGGAGTGCCAGGGCCATGGAGAACGCATCAGCCTTAAAGACAGATGTAAGAGCTGCAACGGAAGGAAGATAGTTAGAGAAAAGAAGATTCTAGAAGTTCATATTGACAAAGGCATGAAAGATGGCCAGAAGATAATATTTCATGATGAAGGAGACCAAGAACCAGGGCTGGAGCCAATAGATATTATCATTGTGGTAGATCAGCAGGACCATTGTTGTTTTTGCTCAATGAGGAGATTTTTTTCTTGTGTATGGATATAGGGCTAGTTGAAGCACTGTGTGGCTTCCAAAAGCCAGTATCCACTCTTGACAACAGGACGATAGTCATCACCTCTCATCCAGGTCAAGTTGTCAAGTGTGGAGCCATCAAGTGTGAGCTAAATGAAGGCATGCCAATTTATTGTAGACCATATGAAAAGGGTTTTCTGATCATCAAATTTAAGGTATACTTTCCTGAAAGTGACTTTCTCTCTCCTGATAAACTCTTATTGCTGGAAAAACTCTCAGCTGAGAGGAAGGAAGTAGAAGAGACAAATGAAATGGATCAGGTAGAACTGGTGGACTTTGATCCAAATCAGGAAAGGTGACATCATTATAATGGAGAAGCCTATGAGGATGACGTACATCATCCCAGAGCTGGTGTTCAGGGTCAGACCTCTTAATGGGGTGAGTGAATAATGCTTACTGCTGGCGTGTGGTGTGCAGGAGTGAGTGTGTGAAGGACTGGAATCATTATATACTCATGACTTGTTATTGTTTTTGTTTAAAATATTCAATTATAGTAGTGTTTTAAAAGTTAAATGAAGAACAAACACAAATGCCAACTCCAACTTTGCCCTATATGCATGATGACGTCAGTGTGCAGGACAGTTTCATGCCTGTGAAAAGCATCTAACCCTAGTGTCTGTTAGGCCATGCCTGGTAATTGATCTCAGTTGTATACATGGACAAGCTTGGACTGAAGTGCTAGATGTATGTGTTGACTTTAGTGTATGTTCCTTCACTGTTAAGCTATGGATCAAAACTGTATTTGGAGACTGGGCGTGGTGGCACACACCTGTAATCCCAGCTCTTGGGAGGCTGTAAACAGGTGGATCACTAGGAGTGGAATCCAATCTAGTAGTGAGACCCTGAGCACCCTGTAGACCCTTCCCTAAAATACAAAACAAACAAATGAAAAAATGAACAAAAAATGAAAAACTGTATTTGACTGGCAATCAGAAAAAGGAAATAGTTTGTAGAACTGTTGATCTGTCTATAGTGATTTGTATTAAGTGTGACTTATTATGATGCCTCTGCATTTTACTGCTTCAACTATAACTTGAAGGTGGCATAAAATAGAACTTAGCCTGTAGTAACAGTGATAGGAATGATACCTTTCTAGGGTCCTTGGGAGTCAGCTCAGTAGAATAAGTGCTTGCCTTATAAGCGCAGGGTCCTGAGTTCAAACCCCAGTATCACACAAAAAACATGCTTTTCTAAAGAAGGGGTTTATCATAATGCTGCTTCTTAAGGGCCTGCATTTCTAGGATTGCAGTCCTTTGTGCTATGCCATCTTTATCTATCTATCTATCTATCTATCTATCTATCTATCTATCTATCTATCTATCAATCAAACTGTTGACCACTTCTGGTGGTATTGTTTTTCTCTTCTCTTTGGACCATGATAAGTACCTGAGTTGTGACTTCAGAGCTGGGTAACTTTGAAATTAAAGTGAAAGGATTAAAAAAGAAAGATTACAAAGATAAAGACCGTGAAGGTAAAATGCTTGACTTTTTTTTTTTTTTTTTTGTGGAACCAGGTATTGGACTCAAAAACGCTTGACTTTGTATGTGGACTTATCAGTTATTTTCCTTTTTCTTTCTAGTTTTCTAAATTTGGAGCACAGTTTTGAAGCATAGATATTTTATATGAGGTGTGACATAAAGAAGGACAGAAAAGAGAAAATGCAATAGATAGTTTCTATTGCATTAAACTAGAATTAAGAAAATTATTTAAGCATTTTTTTATAAAATCCAGGAAGGAAAATTATATATATAATATATATATATATATATATATTATATATATAATATATAATATATATATATAATATATATATATGGAGAGAGAGAGAGAGGTCATGCTAAAAAAAAGGGGGCTATGGAGGCAGCATTGGTGATATACGCCTGTAATCCCAGCACTCAGGAGCCTGAGGTAAGGGAACATGAGTTTGAAGCCAGCCTGAGTCATTTAACAAGTAGCAAGACAGCTGAAATACACAAGGAGAACTTGACTTGGAAAAAATAGGCTGATCCAATGAGAATGAGTGGAGTTGATAATCAATATCTTAAGGCTGGACGAAGCCCTAGAGGATGACAAAGCATATAGGTGAGAGAAAATGCTGAAGATAGAACTTTAGGGCAGGGCCAAGCACATAAGTGACACTCAGTAGTTAAGTGGGTACGTGTGAGTAAATAAATCTAAGTGAGATGAGACCACAAACTCAAGTCTTAATGAGAGATCCTATCAAAGAAGCTGGAAGAAAAGTGAGACAACACACTGTTCTGAACCTAGAAAAAAGGAACACCCCCGCCAAAAAAAGAGGAGGTTGTCCTCAGGATATAGGGCTTCATGATGTCATTTAAGTTGAGCGGATCATTAACATCTTTTGAGGGAGCAGCTGTAAGAGAATGATGAAGGTTAGAGCCAGCAGTTCATGGGTGAGTCAGTGAGGTTTTCACAGTAAAAGGAAAAGAGATATGGTATCAAGTCTTGATAGGTCGGGAAAATTGTTTTTTGTTTTCTTATAAGACATAAGATTGTAGGACAAGGGGGAAGACCCATGTTATGCAATAGCTTCTTGTGTGGATTTTTCATTAACCATAATTGTCAATGAGAAAGCAGTTTATTTCATTACTACACCGGATCCAGATGAATCAGATAAACAATAAAGGATATATGTGTATTTTTTTTCATCAAGGTCTAAAAAGTTCTCCATGTTGGTCTGGAATTTATGTCTAGATGTCATCTAATTCTATTCATAGGCAGTTTTTCCTCTATTTCTTAAGCAGTACCACCCATAGGAAATTAACAATAACCCTTTAAAAATTAATGGGAAATTATGTGCATAACTTGCAGTTGAGTGTACACTGTCCTTATGGAGAAGGGAAAGCAAAAATAGGCACTCCTGTTTTGTTCTTGCAGAACCAAGCTCCTCAGCAAATGTGCCAAGGTTCACTTTGGCAGTGCCTTGTGGTTGGCTGCCTTATCTTGGCCTCTTGTTCTGAAGGTGCCCTGTCTTTGGAGCTGGCACAGGCATTAAATACTTGGGGAGTTGCGACTTTAGCTGTGAATATTGCTTAGGATCTGAGAAGCCTTGGACTGCCTTTGACCAAAAGACAGAGGCTGTTTGCTTTCATTGTTTTTAGACTTTTACGAATACCAAGAGCTGTAACACATTTAATCCTTATATTATTCAGTACTCTTCCCAAACATAAGAAGCAAATATTACCCCTCTTTTATACAGGCAAAATATTGGCAAGCAGAGAAATTAAGATTTAAGGTAGTAGAGTCACCACGTTGCTTAACGTTAACATACTTATGAAAAGTAATGCTCCATGGGTAACTTGAAAGACCGCCCTGCTCTCGTCAACGTTGGTTAAAAGTCTGGTACTTGCTTTTCCATTCTCCTTTGCAACTAGAGCTGGCAGTAGGACTTGACATATAAAGGATATGTAGAAGGAAAGTTGATGATGGAGCCTCTGGGAAATCTTCTCTGAACTCTTAATCAAGTGCCAGATAGTAAATATTTTTGCCTTTATGGGCTGAACTGTCTCCAAAACATCTATGCAACTCTACTTTTGTAGAGTTAAGTCAGCTGTAGACATTACGACACACGAGTATGGTTGTTTTCCAATAAGCCTTTCTTTTAAAAGAGCAGGCTGGAGGCCAGATTTAGTTTTCTGGCTATCGTTTGCTAACCTCTAGTTTAGACCAAGAGCAAGATATCATTGATTGAAATTGTTTCTGGCTTTTTTCATGTCTGTCCAACCAATATTATTGCTATGCTGAATGAGGAGTTTGAGTAACTTATAACACATGCTCCACATAAATCTAAAGTTATGGTATTTAAATATAGAAATTACATCATATTACTATCCTGTTTTAAACACTTCTTTGCTCAATTCAAGCATGTTGTCTCTTTGAGAAATCTATAACTCAAGGTAAGTACAGTGTAACCTCAATATTTTTTCTCTCAAAATATCATGATATTTTTTCTTCTTAATACCTAGTGCTTCTGCTTCTCAGTCTTTTGTCTAAGAATTAAGTGAAATATCTATTGCCACAAGTAATATAACTTATTTTATGTTTGTTTTACCCATCAGCACTGTGACAATGGGTTTTGGTTCCCATATAGTAAACAGCGCATACAAGATATTAATTAAATATTTATAAAATAAATGAATAATATCAGAGAAGCATCTTGCCAGTTTCTGCATATGGAATTATAAGACAATTAAAAAATTGGACATGTAATGCCTAGTTTTTTGATAAACTGGCAAATCAATACTTCATGAAGACATGCAATTGAGGCTAAGAGGGAAACTGCAAAGCTGTTATGAGGCAAGCCAAGAGCAGAGGGTCTAAGTAAGACCAACTTGGACATAAACAGGAAGCATAAGCAGGGAGGATGGAGCTGGGAAATTATATCCATCATATTATAATAAAATATCTATGTAAATGAAGGAAGTAGCAAGAGGTATACTATTGTCAATGCCACAATAGGCAAGGTAAAAAGAATCAGGTGATAATTCAAGGCACACAGAAAGAAGTGAACAGAAGGGCAGTTTAGTTACACACCTACAGGGTATACTGAAGTCTATCATACATAGAAATTAGTAGGGAAATTTGTTGTCTTTGAGAAGGAGAAAAATTGATTAGAAGACATGATTAACATAAAACATTTGTATTCCTTCACACAAAAAGTGGACACTAGTTGCATTTTATGCCTGTGGGAGAATGAAGTTTAAAAATACCACGACAAGCAGAATACTTTTGTTCATAGAAATTAAGAATTGGACATTTAACAGATGAAATACCTATATATTTTTTAGATGTCATATATTTTGTAAACTTAGGAGTACTTTATTTTCCTGTCTTATGAAAACTGAAAATGTTAACTAATTTATAAGCAACAACTTGGGATACCTGCTAACCAGAGAGTGTCCCCACAAATTTTGTGTCTTTCCTGCAACCTGAGAGTGTGACCTGAGTTTGTAGTTAGTTAAGTTGGTAATCCTGGCATAAAGTAATTTTTTAGCCCAATAAGGCTTGTGTCCTTATAAAAAGAAGTAAAGACACTGATGGATGGGGGGGTCACATAAACTGGAGATTGGATTATGCTGCAGTAATCCAAGGAATGCCTATTTATCAATAGCTAAAAGAAGCAAGTAAAGATGCTCTGTTCCAGCATTTTCCAGAACTGCAAGATAATAAGTTTCTGGTGCTTTCAACCATTTCAGTTCATGATATTTTGTTGTGAGAGAGCTAGGAAACTACTGTACTGCATAACATAATGTTTAGAATAAAAATATTGGCAAAATTTCCAAACATTGAGAAATTAGTAAATTGTGTTCTGTCAGTAAAATATTTTATTGTCTATAAAACCTGACAAAATGAGGTTTTGTTACAAAATGTAACAAGGTGTAGAAAACTCTTTGCTAAGTAAGAAATAGCAACCACATGGTATGTGAGCAATGATTAAATTATGTGAGAACTACATATATATAACAATAGAAGTTTGGACAATGTTCTTTATTCTTATATTATAATAAGATTATGGTGAGAATTTACTTATTTGTTTATTTATTTATTTATTCATTTATTTAGTACAGAGTCTCATCACTGCAGGTCAGACTTGTAGTGATCCTCCTGTCTCAGCCTCCCCAGCACCGGGGTTAGAGGCGGACACCTCCATGTCTGGATTGGGGGACCAGCACAGTAGCGTGGCATGTGGTACTGGGGATTGAACCTGGGTCCTTGAGCTTGCCAGGTAGGCACTACTGCTGAGCTATCTCCATGTTTTTTTTTTTTACTCAAATAAATATTTAAAATAAACAGTTGAAAGCAGTGTCACAAAAATTTGATATAAAAGTTGCCATTAATGAGTTAAAGCAAGATTTGAACAAATTTGCTTCACACATATGCCTTAATTTTAAATCTTGAACTACTAGAACATTTTGTAAATCAGATGTTACCCTTAAAGATGATGGTTTGTGGAAAACTTCAAGTCCAGTAGCCTATATCAGTTCTCTTAAATACTGAGTTTTCTGCTAGCAGGG
This sequence comes from Ctenomys sociabilis, assembly GCA_004027165.1. Classification (NCBI taxonomy): domain Eukaryota; kingdom Metazoa; phylum Chordata; class Mammalia; order Rodentia; family Ctenomyidae; genus Ctenomys; species Ctenomys sociabilis. The sequence goes on along the minus strand of PVKA01018960.1, from coordinate 15,817 downwards.
GCTAAAAGAGAAGACATGACATTTATAAACATAAGTCATAGCCAAACAGTTTAGGAACAAACAGGAATTAAAAATATAGCCCTTGCTACAAGTTTTGTAGAATCTAAATTAGAATTAACAGTTCAAGTCATAAAAATGTGAAGATCGGAAGATTTGGCTTCTGATGAAATATTTTCACTGAAAGTTAGGAAGCTGGTCAAAAAGTTTATTAAACTAACCCGTCACATAAATAACATAGGACATAAAATGATGAAATCTTCTTAAAGCCTCCAAGTGAGATTTCAGAGCCAGGGTCAATTTTCATTATACAACTGGAGTTGGCACTTTTTTTTTTTTCAGAACTGGGGATTGAACTCAGACAATCGCTTACTCTACTAAGCTATCTCCCCAGCCCCGGAGATGGCACTTTTTAAGTCCAGCTAACCTCTTACTTTACACAAAAATTTGGCTCTTTTCATTTCACTAAAATTAAATGTTTGCTCTTTCTTTCTTTGCAAGGCCATTTTATATTTGGATGTGACAAGTGGTATCAGTGAGTGGCAAATTAGGAAGAATTAAAATGTAACCCAATGTGATAAAGAACCCTTAAATTAATAGGCCATGCTCATGTGACATGCACTTGCCATTTTCTTTGTTGAACAAGACAGGAAAACATTCTCCAAGTGAATCACTTGTTAAGGTTCAGTTTACAGGACCATTTGAATTCCCTTCACTTAACGATCAGTACTGAAATGCTTTAACGTATTACATACTGTCTTCCAGCATATCTTTCGTCCTCAAAACTGGAAGAACATGAAAGCTTGTGGGTCACAGTATCAGTAGTCAAGTCATCTACTTACCATTCTCCCGAGAAGGAACGATCAACAAGAGAAGTTAAAAAATATCGTTGTTGTTGTATTGTTATTGTAAGTTTGGTCTTCTTTTTTCTCCTTGGTAGGACATCTGAGTGGCAATATTTTGTAATCTGTGCAGTAATCTTATTAGTTCACCTTGTTGAACTCTCTCTTAAGATTGTCTTCGAAATGAAAACACAGAACAAATAAGGTGCCATCAGAATGAGGAGAAAGAAATTATAAACAGTTTTACACACTCAACTTCATTTTTGAACATATGCATGAAAGTCTCTGTAGGATATCTGAGGGAAGCCCATAAATAGGAAGCTTTGAATGTGAAGCCCCCTCCTGGCAGAGGGGGATTTAGACATCATCAAAGCAATTTTTTCCATGTCTTAGTACGAGAATATACATTCAGTTTTCATTCTAATATTCTCTAAAAATAAAGCTTGAAGCCTTTTGTCTAATTTGAGTTGACTTCTAAATTCACTGTGCAGGCCTCAGAGGGCTGAATTTTCTCAAAATACAAAAACAAAGGGAAGGAGATGGCATGTGCCAGTTGCACAGTTGTGATGGTTTTTTTTCCTATTTAAAGGTACAGCTATTCATGGGGTGCTACTTTCTGCAAACGCAACTAGATGGGGCTTTAAGAGTGGATCTCCTTTGGAGGAAAGCTTTTATTGATGGCCAGCAGGGATTATTTGGAACACAATGTCTAGGCTTTATGTATTCTCCCGGGTCCTGTACAGAGCATGAAAATTGGGCCATTTCTTGAGAACATTATATAATTTTAATATTTTCCTTTATTGCCAGTTTCCAGAAAGGATGTTTCGTACAGACATTTTAATATCTAAGCACTCTTGATTTCAAGTCTGAAAATTCCAAATCAAATTACTGAATGCCTTAGCATTCATATGATTATATACGATTTTTTAGACTCTTTCTGGGGCTTTTGAAGATATAGCTTATCTAATAGCCCATATGGGGACTGAAGGCTGTACATATATTCTTGACTGTGAAGTAGATTGTTAGTGAGATGTTACTTTGTTCCACTTCAGAGAACTTCTTGTTGGGAGGGGAGAAGGGATAAAACAAAGAAGAAATGTATTTTGTATATGTACCAACTCCCTGTGATAAATGTAATCATTATGTAGGTCCTGTAAACATGCACTAGTAAAAAATTAAATAACAATTACCAGAAGTACATTCTGTACTTAATTCAAGCTTAAGAAATTTCTGTTCCTCAAAATATTTTTTTCTAGTACTAGAACCTGAACCCAGAGGTACTCTGCCATTGGTCTATATCCACAGCCCTTTTTTGTAGTTTATGTAAGGACCCATGGTCTCCTTAAGTTGCCCAGGCTGAGCTTAAACTTGCAAATTTTTCCCCTTAGACCCCTGCTGGGGTCTAAGATATCCAGCACCAAATCTGGCTTCTAAGAAATCTTGAACAGCAGACTCTTTTTACGTGTTTCCCCAGATCTGCAAGCAAAACAGGTAAGAGATACATGTGCCTTCCCTAAGTGTAGTACATCTCTTGTCCTAATAATGAGCACTACAGAAATTCTGCAGCATGTCTGAAAATGAACAGCTGTCAAATTATGCAGCACAAAGCTGAGCACCAGCCAGCCACACCATTCTGCTAACAACTGTGGTGAGTTTTTAATAGGTAAGAAACTAATATTTGTGTGCTGATTTCCTAGCCTATCCTCTCCGTTAACTTGCGGATTGTAGACAGCAGTGTCTGCAGGTATTTTAACATATTATACATGATCAGTTCAAATTCCTATCGTGTAAGTGCTACACGATAGGAAACCTCTGTGTCGTCTCATTCTCAAAAAATAAATACAATTCACTTTGAGTAGTGACAAGTTTCAGATTTAACAACAGCTAGTCCTACCCCAAATCATTTTTGAAAATTGTATTTTAAAGAGAAAAAAATTAAAGAAAATTTCAAAACAATTCTCCAATAATAGAATGACAATGACTAACACATTACATGCTGTTATCTTTAAATTAGTTACGCAGAGTACAAGCATAGGCATTTAATTGTCTAAACAATATTAGCACAAATGTTTCTTTTCAATAGATTAAGATAAATTAGTAGTAGAGCTATCTTAATGATGAGATTTATATATATATAAATATATAATATATTATATTATATATAATCTTAATGATATATATATATATATATATATATATATATATATATATATATAAAATTTTCAAGGTTTAGCTATGACTCATTGTGCAGCTACAAACATGAGTGCACATATATTGCTGTGGTGTGAGATTTTAATTCTTCTGGGAAAATACCCAGCAGGGGAATACTTAGGTCAAATAGAATTTCTAATCCTAGTTTTTTGAAGAATCTCTACATTGATTTGCACAGTGATTACACCAGTCTACACTCCCACCAACAATGGAGAAGGATACCTTCTTTCCCACAGCCCTGCCAGCATTCGTTAGTGGTTGATTTCTTGATGTTAGTTATTCTTTCTGGGGTGAGATGGAATTTCAGTGTTATTTTAATTTGCATCTCTTGAATGACCAGTGCTGTTGAACATTTTTTAAAAAATATATTTAGTTGCCATTTGCACTTCTTCATTTCTGAAGTGTGTGCTGATCTCAGATGCCCATTTTTGCTTTGGCCTGCCCTGAACCATAATGAAGATAATGCCAACCAACTTCTGTGGAGGGTGTGCACCAGACCTTGGGCTTTCTGGGCATTGTGTCCTTTGATCCTTCCTCCAATGTTGAGCAGACTGAAGAACGTCTCCAGCACAGGCGGAGAATTGCACATTTAATTATTTATTTTACTTTGAAATGGAAATGTTACAGAATTTAGGAATCCTGAGTAATAATACTAAAGTTCCAGAGAATATGTGGTGAGCAGTCGCTCCCAGAACTTGTCTGCCAGGCCGTTCTGTCATTTTCTGCACAGATGTGGGGTTCTAGGGATCTGTGGCAAATTTGAATTTGTGCCAAATCCTGAGGCCATGCGAGTGAGCCACTTCCAAGCTATTTTTGTTAAATCAGGAGACGTTTTAAAAATGAATAATTACATCAAGCTAATTTTATGGGCTCTCTGTTCTCTGTTCCATCCTTCTTAGCTGACTGACATGCATGGTTTGCTTTGCAAATCTGGATAGTAAGTTACTTCCAGGGATATCATCCCTATTTCAACTAGAATGACTGTACATATCTGCTATTAATGCATATGTTGAACATCCTTCTAACTATAGTTACCATTTCATTTCCTGTTCACGGTAACCCCACAGAGTAGTTGCTACTATTGCACCTGTTTTGCAGCTGAGAAAACAGTGTCAGTTAAGTAAATCATTAGCCCAAGGTCACAAAGCCAGCAAAATGTGGATGATATAAATAGGAAATAAATTTTTCCTAACTTTTGATTCTGAAACCTAAACTCCATGTGGTGCATATCTTGGAAAACCTGTGTAGTTCCGGAGCCCCAGGTTGTCCCTTTGCACAGCATTCTGCTTTTCTTTCACAGCCTTAGTGTTTTCTCTCCTGTCTCTGGTGATACCTTTAGAAGTGTTATTTTCTTGCACAGAGCATTTTGCTTAGTTCGCTCATTTCTGGGTGTGTTTTATTTTTCTCTAGCATTCATTCTGCAGCAGAGGTTCCTACCCTGTTTCTGGGCAGAATCACCTAAGGAACTCTCAAAAAATTGCTGCTTCATGTAGTTAATCTACAGTTGATTTTATTGTTCAGACTGAGGATACCTACCTGTCCATATTTAAGAGTGAGTCTGAAGAACTTCTTGTAAAAATTAGGCCCAGATGGATTAATTGGTGCATTCTTTTCAACATTTAAAAAGTAAATAATGCCAACTCACACAAAGTTGTTCAGAAATAAAGGATAGACCCATTAACTCACTCAGTGTCACCTTAATATAAAAATGATGTAGAATGATTAGAAATACGTACCTAAAAGAAGGCAACATATATGCCATGCATATATATTTGCATATATATGTGAATATATTCATAACCCCTATAAGTATAGACCCAAACAATCTTAAGTAAATGACCAGTACCAGAACTTAACAGAGTTTTAGGAATGAGAGGTTGAATCAACAGTTGAAAGCCAATCAATGTAATTTACTATAGTAACAAAAAATCAGAAATAATATTTCCATAGATGTAAATTTTTTTTTGAAAAATTTCAATAGACATGTATGGTAACATTTTTCATCAAATGAGGAAATTCTTCAATCAGGTAAAGGCCATATCTAAAAATTCCAATGCTAACCTATTTGGTATTGGAAGATTACTCCCGAAGATTGGAAGGCTCTTACCATGTATAGTCACTGTTGTACTGCAGGTTTCATAATTGAAATAAGGTAATAAAATAAATAAAAGACATAAAGACTGTAAGGGATGTAACATCACTTCTATTCACATATGCCATAAATGATTATGTAGAATATATTAGGAATCCATAATCAGCTACTACCCACCATGGTTATATTAATTTGGGGGAGGTCACAGGGCTACAAAATCAATATACAAAAATCAAAATTTTTATATATTAAAAATGAACTGCAAGTGATTGGCAGAGCAGGAGGACTGTCTTATGTTTAATTCCAGTATAGCATAGTTTTTTTAGTTGTTTCTCAGAACAACCCAACATCAATATTTTATATCTGTATTCTTAGATTATTCCAGAAGAGTTTCCCAGTCTTCAGCTTAGAGACCAATGTTTGGCTTCCAGTGTGCAGAAGGTTGGGCATTTCAACATTCAGTAAGCACATGTTCACTTAATCCCCATTCTTGGCTCACTGATCATACTCACAGCTATGCCTGGTGTTCGCAGGACGAAAACTTTCCACTTACCCTCTCCAGAGAATATATAGTCTTTCACTAGAGCAAAGGAAGAGCTTTCTCTCAGTGGCATGGAATGGTGGAAAGGTTCTGAGACTGATTTATTCTTGAGAAAGGAGAACAGGGTGTGGTAGACTGCCTGGGGAAGTCAGTGTGACCTGTTAATGACAGAAATCCCAAGACACAGGCACAGCACAGCTCCAGGAGCCTTGATACCTGACACCACTCCTTTTGTAAAAAAAATACAAAAAAGACAAATACACAAAGGACAGTTCTTCCTTTACTGTGTTCTTTCACCACGATGTGCTCCCCATCCTGTAGGCTGTACTTATTTTCCCACTTTTACTTAGTCCAGACCTACTCGGAAGAGGCTTTTTCTTTTCCAACCTTTAATAAAAGTAAAACCTTGTACTCTTTGTGCTTATATCAGCCAATTATTTGGTCAGGACGGAACAAGGAGACTCCCACACCCCCAAACCAAGTAACATCTTAGAAGTCTTCACCCAAGCCTACTGCTAGTCTCAATCATCTCTGAGCCATCTGAGGACTGTATGGTAGATCAGCTTGGGTTCAAGTGTTTTCTGATTCTGGCTCAGATTCAGGAGGGCTATACTGATTATTGCTCACTCTTTTTCTTTGTAATTTACAATATTTTTATTGCTGCCCTTTTATTTTTGTTTTCCTACCACTGTATTTCTTTTTAATATGCCCCTTTCTCAGTAGTGCCTTTTTATTCTAGTGGGGAAGGGTCTGATTTTTTTTTTTTTTTGAGTTCTTTGTATATTCTAGATATTAATCTTCTGTTCAAGGCATAGCTAGAAGATACTTTCTCCCATCTGTAGGTAGTTTCTTCACTCTTGATTATTTTCTTTGCTGTACAGAAGTTTTGTACTTTGATACAATCCCATTTGTTTCATGTTGTCATTTGCAATTGTGCAATTGACATTGTGTTTGGAAAAATCTCTTTCTAGGCCCGTGGCTTCAAGAGTTTCATCTAGCTTATCTTCTAGCAGCTTAAGTATTTGTTTTAATATTTAGATCTTTGAACTCTTTTACATGGAGAGAGATTTAAGTCATTTTCAGTCTTCTGCATATGAATAGCCAGTTTTCCCAGCACAATTTGCTAAAGAGGCTATCTTCCCTCCAGTTTGGCCCCATTGTTAAAGATTAGGTCACTGTGTCTGGGCTTGTTTCTGTATAATCTGTTCTCTTTAATTGGTCCTATTTTTTGCACCAGTACCATGCTACTTTATTATTGTAGCTTTGTAACATAACTTGAAGCTCAGCAAAGTGATGCCTACTGCTTCTGCCCTTCTAGATCTCTTCTGGTTCCATATGTACTGCAGATATTTTTTTTTTTTTTCTAATTCTGTGAGGAATGTTGTTATATCTTGATTGCCTCCCCACGAAAAACCCTCAGCTTAAATACACTGAAACTTCCCATAAGGGGTACAAATAACCCATAAATATATAAAAAAGAAACGTTCAACATTGCTAGTCATTAGAGACACGCAAATTAAAACAAAACAGACTTTGTCTTAGTCCATAAACAATGGTTAGCATCATGAAATTAAGTAACAAATGCTAGTGAGGCTATGAGGAGAAAGGAGTCCTTCTACATTGTTGGTGGGAATGTAAAGCACTATAACTGCTATGGGAATGAGTATGGAGATTCTTTAAAAAATTTAAAATAGAAATTGCACTTGACCCAGCTATTCTTCTCCTATGTATTTTCTTTTAGGAGGTAAAGGCTTCATAATAAAGTGGAAGATGCAGATCCACATTTATGGTACCACAATTCATAATATTAAATCATGGGAACGACCCATATATCAATCAACAGATTGAATGGCTTAAGAAGTTTTGCTGTTATGAACAATGGAGTACTGCTCTGTATTCAAGAAGGATAAATTTAACTTATTTGTAGCAAAATGAATGGACCTTGAATCCATAATTTTGATTTGGGGGGCTAGGGAGACAGCTCAGTGGTCTAAGCGTCCGTCTGGCAAGCACAGTGACCCGGATTCAATCCCCAGCGCACGTGCCCTGCTGGCCCCATAGCCCTGGATGCGAACTGCATAGTGAGACCCTGTACCAAAATGAAAAAAAAAAGTCCCGTAATTTCAAGTTAGATACGCAAGCATAAAATGGTATTGTTTTTCTTGCAGGAGAAACCAAAGTCTAAGAAAATCAAAGAACAAAATAAAAGACAATAGGGAATAGGAAGCTACATCTTTGGCAAGTGGGAATGGACTGAGAAATGGAGGAGGTGGCAGGGAGAGGAAGGGGGAGTGAAAAGAGATACAATGTGTCATGTATATAAACTAAATATCCACAGTGAGTGTATTCATGATGTACTACAAACATGTACGAACAGAGTGAAGGAAAAAAGCCCCATTATCATATTTTCCATAGAGCACTAATTAGATAATTCATGTGAAATTAAAATACCAATATCACTGGCTAATTTAAAGGAATGACCTGTTTTATAAAAGTATCTTTATGACTCATGATATTGTATAGTATACATATGTAAGGAAGAATAACTGGACGTCTTATTTGTGGAAGTTGCTTTACATAGAGTATTCCACTTCAGACTAGTTGTATTGTCTTTATTTAAAAATTCTATTTAAAAAGAAATAAGCAGTTTTTCTCAGGGTCAAAGTGATACTTTTCATTTAAATCTAACGTGCACATAAACCAAACAGGTAGACATTATGGTGATTCAGAAAAATTTTGGTTTTGAAAAAGTGAAAACTACATTTTATATGGACTCTATGGATTCATCAGTCCTCAGCTAAATACTTACACTGAGAGAGACACTTCCCACTGTCAGGGTGAGAAAAGTGAATGGAGTAGACCCCAAGCTCTGTCCCTGTGAGGAGTCTATTCCAGACAATAGACGTTTGTTAAACTGAGCATAACTCAGTTTAACAAACAATACAAAACCTCTTAGTAGATTATTTGGAATATGAAACCAGTGTCCATATTTAGAGGTACTTCTTATTGTACTGCTATCTGTGTTTGTGACTTTATAACTGATGTAATTAACACATTGAATTCTGAGCTATTTGGCTGTTTTGTTAATGTTGTTTTTTCACGATAGCATTTCTTTCTCTCTTCTTTTTTTTTTTGCATTTAGGACAGAGTGTACAGTAGGGTCTCGTGCATAGCAGGTCTTGTAGTGAACCTCCTGTTTACAGCTTCCCAAGTGATGGGATTACAGTCTCAGAGCACCCGCAAGCAGGGCCAGCACGGCAGGTAGGGGCTTGAACTCCAGGCCCCTGAATCTACCTAAGCAGGTTCTTTAATCATGAATATAGCATCAAGTAATATAGCAACATTGTTGAATTCCTATTACTTTGTTTAGTGAAATCTTATATTATTCCTAATGCTTTCCACCACTTTTTTTTTTTTTTTTTTTTTTTTTTTTTTTTTTTTTTTTTTTTTTTTTTTTTTTTTTTTTTTTTTTTTTTTTTTTTTTTTTTTTTTTTTTTTTTTTTTTTTTTTTTTGTGAAACCAGCGATTGAAGTCAGGTCCTTGTGCTTGCCAGGGAAGCACTTATTCCACTGAACCATTTCCCTGCCCCTATTTCATATTCTTTAAAAATTAAAAAAAATTAAAAAATTTAAAAAGAAAGTAGATTTTTCATTTTCCATAAAGTTATGCTAAAATCACGAACATCGGCAGCTTGCTACTTTCTTATTTATTCTTTTCCAAGACCATTTCCAGGAAGATACTGTGATCATCTTCATTCTAACTGGGGAGAATCCTACTTGCTAACAAACTTAGCCTAGACCTCCTAGCCAGGAAATGGGAAAATCAATTAAAAATAAATATTTTTTCATCTCTAACAATAAAACAAAATTTGAAAAATGAGTATTTTCAACACTACATCTTGTTTTCCTTTTTAATTTTTTTTTTTTGCTTAATTTTATGTATTTGGCACAGGGTCTCACTATGCAAGTCATACTGCTAGTGATTCTCCTGTTTCAGCCTCGCTAGTGCTGGTATTACAGGTGTGAGGCACCACACCTGGTGACTGGGGTAAGGAGGGTGGGGAGACACTGCATGCTGTGGTGGGGATTGAACCCAGGTCCTTGTGCTTGTCTAAGCAGGTGCTTAGTCTACTGGGCTATCTTGCTGGCCAGCCATATAGAATTTAAAAAAAAATCTAAATGATGAATACAAATTATAAAGAACATTAAGTACACCAATATTAAGTGTAGAGATCAATGTAATTTTCATATGCATATGCCTATCTAGCAACCATCCTATGTAAGTACATGTACCCTAAATGTTTCTCTGTTGTTCACCAGTCATTGTTCTAAAGATATTCAAAATTCTGGGTTATATTTTTGAATGTTTTATCAGGTTTTCAACTTCATGTCAATCAAATTATATTGACTTTTTGTGTTCCGGATTCATTTGCTCACTATGACTTTGAAATTCATCTATGATACCTGTAACACTATCCCTGCTCAAATTTTAGAAAACAGCTTTATCAATCTTTATTTGTTCCACCTCTATATCTTTGGAAAATACTTATTTAAATCATTTAGCTATTTGAACAGTTGGATTAATTTTCAATTGTGAAGTTATAAATTTCTTAGTATATTTGGGATTGAGGTGTCTTTTGGGTATAAATTGAGTACCCCTTTTTTTGAAAGCTTGGGAATCAAAAGTATTTTAGATTTCATATTTTGAGAGATTTTGAAATGTCTGCATATACATTTTGAGATAACTTGGAAATGGGCCTCAAACTGAAACATGAAAGGACCCAAGAGTAATTTTAGACAATATATTTAGTGTGCTTATGATCAGCCCGTGACTCATTACCTTAAGTGAGATCTGGAATTTTCCATTTGTGGCATCATGTTGGTGCTCAAAAAGTTTGCAATTTAGAGCATTTTGGATTAGGAATGCTTCATCTGTACATGAGTTATAATTTTTTCCTCCCTGTCTGTGGGCTGCCTTTCATTTTTATCTTGATAGAATCTTTAATACATAAATCTTTTAATCCAGTTTATCTGTCTTTTCATTTGCTGGTTGGCTTTTGGCATCAGATCTAATTAAACATTGCCTAATCATAAAGACTTACTTCAACATCTCCCTTTAGCAGTTTTTCAGTTTGTCTTACTGCTGTTATAATTAGGTGCATTATCTATTTTGAACAAATTATCTATTTTGAGTTAATTTTTGTATACAGTGTGTAGAAGCCCAAATTATCTTTCACTTGTAGACATCAAAATTTCTATACAACATCTATTGGTAAGGCAGCTCTTTTTTTATTAAGCTGTCTTAGCACAGTTAGAAAAACAATGAACTGATAATAAGGTATATGTGAAGATTTACCTTTGAAATGTCAGTTCTACTTCCTTTCTTCTTATGTCTTTAAAATGTCAGTACCACACTCTCTTGATTACTATAGCTTGGTTCAAAGTTTTGAAATGGGGACATATGTCTTTTAATTTTCATTTTTTAAATTTTTTTTGGTGGAACCAGGGATTAAACTCATGCCCTTGCGCTTGTCAGGGAAGCGCTTACTCCACTGAGCCATCTTCCTGGCCCCTCAATTTTCTTTTCCAAGACTCTTTCAGCTATTTTTCAATCCTTGTATTTTCACATGAACTGGGAGATCAGGTTTTTAGTAAGGCAGATGGGGTTTTGATAGGGTTTGCCTTAGGCTTGTACATCAATTTGGGGAATATTCTCATGTAAAATGTGTTAAACCTTTGGGCTGGCGAGATAGCTCAGCAGACCAAGCACCTGCTTTGGCAAGTGTGTTCCCACATGCCGCTCTGGCATGGCTCTGGGGACACTGAGCTGACAAACGAGTCTGGGCGTGGTGGCATTATGCCTGTAATCCCAAGTTCTGGGAAGGCTGAAAACAGGAGGATCACTACCAGTCCAAGATGCACAGTGAGACCATATAGCAAATACAGAAATGAAAAAAAAAAAAAAAAAAAAAAAGTTAAACCTTCTTATGTGTGAACATGTCTTTACATTTATTTAGATCTCATTTTATAGTTTTTATTGTTTGTGCCCTTCAGTTCTTTGGTTACATTTGTTTCTGAGCATTCATTTTATTCCTCTTGGGATTTGTTTTCTTAGTTTCAGTTTTAGATTGTTCACTACTGTGGTATACGAATACCATTTAAAATATTTAACTGTGGGCATTTCGGTCCTCTCCTGAGTGAGAGCTGATCGAGGGGCCCTGAGCTCAACAATAAATGGCTTTCCAAATTCTGAGCGACCCAGAACATTTGGGGGCTCGTCCGGGATCCCCTTTAATGGGGGTCAATCTTAGGAACCAGAGTTTTTCAGAAACCATTTCCTCGGGGAGCCTTTCTGGCCCCAGGGTGGTCTCCAAAAGCTTACAAATTGTATCATTCGAATCTCAGAGCCGTCTGTAAGTTCTTACCGGTCTGGAGAGTCATCTTCAGAAAGCCCGGACACCCTGGCCCCATCTCCTACATTCAGGCTTGGATTGATTTTGTCCATGAACCTCAGAAATGGCTCAAAGTTTGCTGCTCCGGACGCTGTCCCTGGACGACCGGCCGATTCCACATGGTCGCACTTGCAGTCCCAACTGAGCAGAAGCGGCTGTGACCCTGACCACCACCCTCAGATCCAGCTTGTTCCACCTGCCACCACCCGGTACACAGACAAATTCATTATGCAGTTGTTAAATGTTGGTCAAAATGTGTTGGTAAATGTAAGTTAAAATGTGGTTAGGATATTTCTGTAATGGGACATTTTATGACTTGTATTTGATTGTGTTGCATTTGAACTAGTTGCTAAATGTACTAATATTGCTTGTTTGCCTTAAGACAATAGCACTAAAAATAATGTTTGTAAGCCTTCTAGTGGATTTTATGTAAATTTCTGAAACATGAACTTTTAAATTGAGTTCAGACTTAGGAAATATACTTGCCTATGAAACAAGAAAACAAAAACAAAAAAATAAAATATTTAACTGTGTCCCACCGCACTGATAAACTTATTCCTAATTAGTTCTTTTGTTGTTATTTATTTATTTATTTTTACTTCTGTATAGTATACTATTGCTATTTTCTCTGTTACCGAGGGACACATCATCCTTAGTTGATTGTGTACTCTGAATAATGCTTCTGTGAACACTCTGAAACATGCTTTTCGGTGGACACAGGCACTCATATGTTTTGAATATATATCTCTAAGTGAAGTCTTGGAGCTATGACATAGGCATACATTTAGCTTAATAAATACTGTAAGTGCCTTTAGGCAATCTGCTTTTGTATATATACTTGGCTACATCATTTTTCTTTTTTTTTTTTTTTTTTGTATTTTAAGGAAGGGTCTACAGGGTGCTCAGGGTCTCACTACTAGATTAAACTCATAGTGATCTGCCTGTTTACAGCCTCCCAAGAGCTGGGATTACAGGTGCGTGCCCCCACACCCAGTCTCTACATCAATGGTTTGAATTAATTCACTATGATTGTTTTTTTTTAACTAGGAGAAGATTGTTATTTATCAAAATAGAAAAAAATGGAAAGATGTCTTCAGATTTGGAGGGTACAAGAAAAAAAATCAGAATAAGAAGAGGAAAATATATAGCTTAGATTTTTTCCTAATATGAACTGTGGAAAATAGAATATAAAGCACTTTTCTTTTTAAAAAGACTGAACATCTATAGACATGGCTCAAATAGATCAATATACTGCTCCTCCTATCTGCCTTGTTTTATAGGAAATTCTTTCCTCTACTTTCAGGTGAGGAAAATCTCACCTGGAATGTAGTCTTAAAATACTACATGAAGAGTAGTTAAAAGGCAGAGTAGTTTCACCTAAGTGTAAAGAAGTCAATTTAAACAAATAATTTAAAAACTATCTTTCTCTACTTTGTACCTCTTATTTGATGAAAAGAGTAAGAAAAACATTTTAGAAATTCTGTCATGAACTGAAGAATGGGGATGAGGTTAACTCTTTACTTGAACAGAACCCTAGCTTATCTGAATGAAATTTGATAGTTTGTCCAAATTCTTTTTACACAGAAAAATAAAGAAGAAATCATGAGAATATGTGTAAATTTGAATTTAACCAAAAATAGAAATAAGTATATATTTCAAAATTGGCAGAATTTTGCCTCCTAATGAGAAATGAAAAGGAAGCCAAATTTGAAGAAAAATCATTAAGCATATTTAAAGTTGAGTAATTTATTTTGTGGGCATTTTATAGAACATTTTGATTTAGTGTTTTTAGACATAGATCATGACTTACAAAGTTCTATCTTTTAAAAGTCAATATAGTTAACAATTTGAAAGTTTAAACATTGTTTTACTTTAATGACATTGTTTTTATCAATATCACTTGTAATTCTGATTTCTTGCTGTATTTTTAATGCTTCTTTTTGTAACATTTTCTTTGGTTACTTTAGCATCTGTGTTTGTGCCTTTTTCCATATGTTGTCTCCATAGTTTTGCTGCTTTCCCAACTTCTCTGGACTCTTCTACCTGGAACTGGTGAAAATTTCTAGCTTTGGCGTTCTATTTTCAAACTATGTCTTCCATTCATCCCTTTCATTATGAGCTTTGTAGAACTTGTAGTTATGGCTCATTGAAAAACTTCCTATCCTTTATTATCTGTTCCAAAATTTTATACCAACTCTTACTGCTTCTTTGTCAGTTATTATAATTGTTTTCAGATACTACAATTAATGTTCTTTTTTTTTTTTTTTTTTTTTTTTTTTTGGCGGAACTGGGGATTGAACTCATGCTCTTGTGCTTGCCAGGGATAGCAATAAAGAAATATTCCCTCATTTGACTTTTTGTTTGTAGGGCTTACTAGTTTCCTAACTTTTGGTGAATACCCTACCCTTTATCAATCCTCCTGGAGGCTGAGCTTTCATGGAGACAGTTCCATACTCATAATGATTGGCGGGGGATTCCAGGAAAAGTTAACATGGCATTTCTGACTATCTTCAAGCATAGATTTATATTGTTCTAGAGCCATGATCCATTTGCCATGCTTTCTCCCATTTGATCTCCAGAAAGGGCCATTACAATCTTTCAGTTTTACCTCAGTACCTTCCCAAAAGAGGGACATTAGTTATCTTGCGTCCTCTCTTCCCTAAAATCTTTCCACCTGTGCTCTTGTTTGTTCCTTTCTATGAGTGTATCTTCACGTGTACCTGGTATGCCACCTACCTTTCTCCCAGGATCAATTTCTTGAATTCACACGTCCCTTTTTCTGAAGCAATTGTCCCTCCTATAAGACAGTGTTTTGTTAACTAAAAGTTACTTTACTTTTTCATGGATATTTGGCAGTGTTCAGAGAGATATTCCAAGTTTTCAAAACCGGCTGGATGGGTACTACTGGTATCTATTGGTAATAGGCCAGAGAAGCTGCTCAACATCCTCTCATGGACAGGGCAAACCCCTAGAACAAAATTATCCAGATCCAAATGCCTGTAGGGCCATGGTACAAGAATCTTGCTCAAAATCTAAATCAAGTCCAAAGTTTGCCTTCTCAAGAATTTTAAATATTATGTTTTAAGGACCATGTTTACCTCTTTGAGTTCATGTTTTACTTTTTCATTGTAAATCTAAAGAATTTCAGTCAACATTTGCTAGCTTAATTTCATTACTTTCCATTCACTTTACTAAAAAGCAGATTGGTGAAATTTTTTTTTCCATTTATTTTTATTTTATTAAAATACAAATGTCAATCAGACAGTTTCAAAACACCTTAACCATACAGAGTCGATGAATTAATACATAGCAAACTTTTTTCATAACATTTTGGTATTGTACAAGGTACATACATGATATTATATTTACAGGTTTTTTATAGGTGAAATTATATCAAAAATTCAATAATTATTTACCTAGTGGATGACCATAGCACTAAAAGCCGACATAATATCCTGTCCAACCACCATTAGTGCAGATCTTGCCTATCATAGAATTATGTAGAAGCACAGCGTTATCTGTCCCAACTGTACTGTCTATACACACACATCATGATTTTTTCTTTCTACAACCCTTCCTTTGTCTACACCTGTCAAAAGTGGGCACTCCATTGACATTCAACTACCTTAGGTGCTTGAACTTGACACCACAATCCAACACAGTCCAGCATTCTGCAACCATAG
>PVKA01018959.1:0-42890 GCA_004027165.1 Ctenomys sociabilis | reverse complement strand
TCTCTCTCTCTCTCTCTCTCTCTCTCTCTCTCTCTCTCTCTCTCTCTCTCTCTCTCTCCAATTCCACTGGGGGAGAGTGGCTTTTGACACATAGTCAGTCTATACTTCATTGAATACTCCTCTTCCAAGGATCTTGATTGGTGCACACACACCCTCATCACCCATGTGTGCTTGCTCTACTCTATTCACCTTCCTGCTTACAACATGTGTTGAACAGTGTCCTCACAAAAGACATGGCCAAGCCTTCAACCCAGGCCCTCTGGATGAGGTCTTTGTGGATATAAATGAGAAGATCGCAGGATGAGGACATCTTACATTCAGGGTGAGCCCTGAATCCGGTGACAGGTGTCATGAAAGACCTAGAAGACAAGAGGATGCAAAAACAGACAAAGACACCATAGAGGCAGCAGTAGTCTTCCAGCTCCTGGTAGCCGGAGGGGTACCTCGGGATGGTGGCAGCCATGGCCGAGGTACCCCTGGGGCTACCGGGAGCTGAAAGATGCAGAAAAGCTCCTCCCTGGAGCCTCCTGCCTGCTGACACCTTGATTTCAGACTTCTGGCTCCAGAGCTATGAGAGAATAAATTCCTGTTGTTTCAAGCTGCCCATTTTTGTGATAATTTGTTATAGCAGCCTCAGAGAGCTACTGTGTGGACTTAGTCTGTCACTTATACGCTATAATCAGACTTAGAAACCCGCCAGCTGTGCTCCCGACCTACCACCTCCTTTCTGCTCATCACACGTGGGTGGCCATGGCATCTGTGGCCCTGACCCACAGGTGACCTGGATTCCTGATCACCCCTGCCGATAAGCTTGGAGTCTTCTGCTTTAGGTCATGGGATCCCCTGGGGAGGCTTGAAGGCATCAAGGGTGGGGCTGGGACTCTCTGGAATGCACAGGACAACAATCTGCCATGGCTGTGTTTGCAACAATCACTTCTCCAGGTTGCAGGTGACCTCGCTTCCTTCTGATGGACACAAGCTCCCACAAGATGGGTTCGTGTGATGAATACGAGATCTCCAGTCCTGGCTGTCCACCCCTCATCACTGATAGGGACAAATTGCTTAAAATCAGCAGGATCTCAGCTCCCAGTGACCAGCAGCACCGCCTAGGGCTGACTCTTGCAAGCCTCCCACCCCCACCCAGCCTGCCGACGACGGACGCTGGCTCTGCAGCACCAAGGGGAAGAGTGGAAGGATTATCAGGGCTTCCACACAAAGCAGTTTCTAAGCCTTTCTAAATCCCTGCTGGAACATGGTGGAGTATAAATAAATAAATACTTCTAAAGCAATTTCCATCTGCCCTCCCCAAGCTGGGACTCCTCCAAACACCCTGGCCAGCAGTACCTGAAATGCAGTCCAGTGGCCCTGCACAAGGGTACAGGTCCCGCCGAGGGCCAGTTCTGTAGCCCGAGTAGAAGCCAGCAGTCCCACTCTGCAAATAGCAATCTCATCCTGGCCTGATTCACTGGGAACCATCACCAGCCCACTATTAATCTTCAATCATACTTTTATCAAGTGTTGATTTTTTTTCCCTCTCTCTCTCCCCAAGCCTGGGAATATCAATATAGCAGCTGTCACGGGTCGTTACCAACGGCATCGTCCCCGCTATTACGGCCAAATAAAGGCAGATAGCGAGACGGCAGGAGCAGCGCGATGGACAGCTTATCCGGGCATCCGAGGGAGCGTCCTGTGAAATGACACTGCGTTGTCACATCTGGGAATGTATCTTCTCTGCCAACAAAGGCAGCGAGCTGAGTTGATGCTGCAAATGGGAAGCTCCCCACCACGCCCTGGCAGTGCCCAGAGCCTACACAGGCGAAGCCGGAGGGCACCTACAGAGCTGCCCCAGCCCAGGAAGGGGGCGTGGGCAGAGCACAAGGGTGGCAGCCAGGCATCTCCGTGCTACCCTGGATCCAGCCCAAGGTGCCTCTCAGTGGCAGGATGACAGCATCAAGAAAGGAGGACAGTTGTCTTTCTCAGAAGGTGTCATAGGGACTATGTGGGACCTCAGATGATGAGCACAGGTGCCAGGTGCCTATGAGCAGGATGATGAACAACAGTGCTGGTGGCGACAACAAAGAGATGTGGCCACAGTAATCCCACCAGCACAGAGGCAGCGATGGACTGGGCAAGGCATGTGACTCCCTGCGTGGCTGTGAGGCTGCATCTCTCTTCTAGAGCTGCCAGGACAAAGGACTCTCCCTGGTGGCAGGCAACCACAGAAACTCGCTGACTGGCTCTGCAGCTTCAGTCCCACATCAAGACTCCAAAGGGCTGGTCCTTCAGATCTCTGAGGATGGCCCTGCCCAGGACTGCAGAGAGCCTTGCATTTCTTGTCTAGTAAAGGGGGTCACCCCATCTGTCTCTGTGGTTTTGTAGTGTTCTCCCCAATAGGAGAACACTATGGAGACAGGGTTGTTGACTAAGGGCTCACAATGCTCGTGCAGGACCTCATTTAGTTCGATTATAGCTGTCCCCATAAATGGTCACATTCACAGGGTCTGTGGTGGGGGAATCTCATAGGTCTTTCAGGGGTACAGTGTTCCTCCCACAGAAAGAGCTCCTTGCCATGTATCCAGAGATGCCTGGGGTAAAATGTTTCTTCCCATCCTCTCGGACTCGGTGGCCTTTGTCTCCATGATAGACTCCGATAGTGGCCCCTTTGCAGGACCCTATTACACCTTCCCAGTGAGGGGGATGCCTGGGCTCTCTGCTCCCCAATTCCCTCCAGTGTTGCCTGGGTGTCCTCTGCTAGACCTTCCCATCTCTGTCCCTGAGGATGGCACACAGGGAACAGACCCCTAGACACCTCCAGGGACTCCCAGACACCTCCAGGGAATGCTCCGGCATGACTCTGCCTGAGAGAAGGAAGAGGTGAGGAGCCAAGGACCTGCAGGCTGTCCCTGGGATGTGACAGCTTCTATTCCCATGAGCTGGCCATGCTATGGCTATGCAGATATGGCACCTAGGGCTAGCACAGTCCTCAGACAAGCAGGTGGCAGCTCTGAGAGAGAGAGAGGATAGAGGGAACCCTTTGCCAGGGAGATAAGGCCCCCATTGTCAGGCTCCAGCAATGACCAGATGGGGGGCAGGGGTGGGACAGAAGCCCTGAAGAAGAGGCCCAAAACAGCCCTGAGCCCCTAGCCTTCTGCCCCTGTAGGGAGCCTGGGCCCGCTTCTCTTCTCCTGGGGATGGGTAAAGCTGCCTTCTGTAAATCCAAATCCCTGAGACCTTCTGAAGGAACCATGTGATTGTGCCAACACAGAGCAGGCATGGAGAGGTGCCAGTCATGGAGAGCCTGACCCTACAGCCATGGTTAAACTGTCTCCCTATGAAGCCTGCAGCAGCCTCAAAACCACTCCCAGCTGGACTGTGCAGCCAAGCCGCAGTGCACAGCCCCTCTGCCCAGCCCCTGCCCAGCCCTGTAGGGAACGACCAAGATGTGAGTGAGCAAGGTGCTCATGAGTGTGCCCAGGCCTTAAACGAGCCCTGTGCCAGGACCCACATTCCAGAAGCTTGGGCTGGGCCACAGCGTGGGCAGCAGTGCTGGGCACAGAGGCCTCTGTCCCTCAGGCAGGAAGGCCAGGAAGCTCAGGCAGGGTACAGGCAACAGGAACACAGCTCCAGCAGAGAGCAGGGAGGTGCCTGGTGGGCTCAGGCAGCGGCACATGCAGCCACGGGCCATGTAGGGGGCCCTCTTGACCAAGCCCTGGTAGGCCCCCCAACCCTACACCAGCTCTTCTGGCCCCCAGCTTACGAGAGATACACTTGTTCTTCTTCAGCTACCACATATGCCATTTGTGTCCCCAGGATCTTGGCCAGTCACCCAGGAAGATTCAACCCACCACTGCCCTGAACCTTGCCAAGCTCCCAGCTGCTGCCCGTGGTTGCTCGGCTACCATCAGACGGACTCCATCAGGATGGCCTCTCACAGATCTACATAAATGCAGTCCTGGCCAGGGCACAGCCGCTGCACCCACCTCCCTGAGCTGAGCCAGCAGGGCAGCATGCTGGTGAAAAAGTGCTGGCTGCCAGGGTGCCGGGTCTGCACACTGGGGTCCCGCCTTCAGGCCTCCCAAAGTGTACACCCCACACTGGCTATCCACAGAAAGGAGGTCCTAACTTTGAGCCAGCTATCAGCTCTTTGTGGCGGGTCTCACCAGAGCCAATGTTTCAGGGCTCAGGGACCTGCAGGACCCTCCTGCACCTGGATCCAGCTTACTGCCCCCATTTCTCTGTCTGGAGCCCTGGGAGTCCAACCAGGAGAAAACCTGGGCTATGTTTGCTCCTTACACCTATCTAACGAAAATGTCACCAGAATTTTCTCCCAGGAGGGCAGAGGACACTGAGCCACCTACCTTGGGAACCTCAGGCACAGGCTGGCTGAATCTGAAGGACTTCGCCTACTCCTGGCCAGGCAGCAGCTTTCTGCCTGGCACTTGGGTGTCCAAGCTCACCAGAGACCTTGGGGGTCTTGAGGTGGTATGCCTGGGGCTGTTGAAGCACAGGGGTCTCTGCTGTACCCAAGGAGACCCAGCCAAAGGCCACACTGAGGTCCTGTCCAGCTCTGCAGCCCATGGTCCTCCAGCTTAGGCCAGGGGGGCTGTTCAGTCACTCAGGGCTACTCTGAGCTACAGTGATTGGGCAGTGGTGTGGCCATCTGCAGGGTGACAGCCAAGGTTGCTCCTGGGGTCAAGCAGCCCCAGCAGACTCATAGTCAGCCCGGCTCTGGAAATCGGTTCACTTGCCAAGATCTTTGAAATCAGTCTCCTACAGCTCTTCTTCATTTTAGCAAGGCCATCTCCCAGGGGCTGTCCCTCTCTGCCATTCCTGCATTCCAAGGTCACTCAGCTGCCTGGGCTGTGGTGTGGATCATCCCTGAGGTCAGACTTCAAGTCTGCATAAGCAGCAGCCCTGCAGGTGGCTTCTGTGTCAGGTGGGGGAGCTGGCCGGGTCCAGTGGAAGACCACGTGGGCTCACACGTGTAAGTGTGGCTCACACTTACGGAGCCAGGACCTTGCCAGCTTGGGCTGGAGACTCAAACTAGGGGCCAGCTGTGGCGCCAAGCATGCTGGCACCCACAGCCTGGTGTGGTTTGTGCGTGAGCCTTATCCACATCATCGCTCTTCCTCCTCTCCTTCTTTGTTCTCCCCACCCACCACACTCACATACACACAAATGCCTTAAGCGATTTTTCTGATGGCATTTCAGTGACTAAGAACACAAGTGAACACATTTACAGTGCAACAATGACAGAACTTCACCCCAAAAAATGCAGCCTTAGCAGGGTCCATACTTGGATGTGGTGGCCACCCTGTCCTCGTCCTCCATCATGGAGCCTCTCAGGAAGCACAGGAGTGAGAACATCCACATGCCTGCCCCCATCCTGTCACTGGCACACTCACCCAGATGGGTCAGCATCAACCCATCTGTCCATCCACCTGTACTTTCACCTGATGCCACCATCACCTACTGCCACATTCAGCTGGCACTAGCACAACCTTGCCTGGGCCTGCCATCCATCCCTCCACCTCTTACCCACTTATCTCCCAGTTTCCCTCACTCATCTGGCCACACACACACACACACAGCTGTCATGCCACCATCGCCCATGCAACTCTTTCGTAGGGACAAGCCACCCCAAGAGGACAGCCCCTCATAGTCCTCTGAGTGCAGCTTTCAGATCATGGGTTCAGCATGTGATTGCAGGGCATCGGGACCATAGGACAGGTTTGAGCAACTGCACACAATGTCACAGGAGCATAAGTGACTGTGTCTCACTGGCACAGTAATCCAAGGTACAGCTCAACCTGATCCTGCCCTGATTGCCATGCCTGGAGCAGTCTGGAGATCAGTTGGCATCAGGACAGGGGAAGGCACAGGGTCCTGCAGAGCCACAGGTAGACAGATACCTTCCTGCATCCATGAGGCATGTCCCTTGATCCAGTGCTGTCAATCATCCCAGGAGATTGATTTTGGACCTGGTCCTGCTTGGGCTTCAGCCTCTTGGGATTGGCCCCAGCCCAGAACATCCAGTCCCCATCTGTAGCAGGGCCCCATTGGCCTGGGAATGGTGGACCCCTGGAAATCACCAAGGCAGGGAGGGACAGGTTGTTGCAGGGCTCTCCTCACAGGCATATCTGCTAGGACCAGGTGGGGTTTGGTTCCCTTTGAGACACTGAGCTCCAAGAGGACAGGGGCACTGTTGTTGCCAATAATGCCAGGCACACTGTGGCATGCAACAAGGGGTCATTAAGTGAATGAACAAGCCCATGGAACCCACTGTCACTTGAAAGTGGTAATAGGCACTTATCAAACTAAGACGCTCAGTACCATATTGGCATTGTCCAATATGCCAATCCATTTGGCTCATCCATCAGCCTGACAGGACCCTGATTTAGTAGAATCATAACTGGATTGAACTGACCTGCAGGCAGAGATGTTGGTGGCAGTGTGGGACATGCTGGGGGAGTTCCCTGAGGTGATATGACAGCCTGGGGACAGGGCACACAGCTCTGGGCTCCACAATCCTCTGGTCACCAGAAGCCATGCCAAACCCACACTTGGCTGAGAGCAGCCTATACCATCCAAAGACATAGTCTGACAGCCCCCTCCAGCTGCAGGCAGGAGGCTACAAGTCCAAGATGCCAGTGAGCCCCCAACTGTCACTACCTCACAGTGACAGTGCTGGGTTAGCACTGGTGTCTATGTAGAAAAGTCCTCTATGAATGCCAAGATGGGGCTGTGTAAGGTTTTGCAGCGTGGTGGTGGTGGTGGAGAGGCAGTGGAGAGCCCTGTGCCATGGGCTCACATGCTGTTTTCTCTTCATGAATGAGGGAGCTGGGCCCCAGGGGCTGGATCATTTTCCCAGGGGTGTCACAGGCCAGGTGTGTGCCAGGTTTCTGCTACAACTGTGCTCAGTAGCAAGCAAGATGCTGAGGTTGGAGACTTTATAAGTGCTCACACCTAGGTATGGGCTCACTCGGCAAGGCTCTTATGTCGGTGGTCCTCTCTGAGTGTCACTGCCTTGCAACCTGCTCCCCTCAGGTGTGCACTTCTCACAGCAGATGACAGAGTGCAGAGCCAGGCCCAGATATGACACTGACAGTGACCTCACATCTTACCCGCTAGCAGTTGTGCTGAGCTACCATAGAGCCATGCCCTGGGCCAGAGACTCTGAGAAGTGAGCTCTACAACCTGGTTGGATATGCTTCAGCAAAAGAGAAACTGGCATGAGGCTGCAGGGATGGGCTGGGACATCCACCTTCCCCAAGAACCTGTGCACATCAGCCACTGGCACGTGGGGAATCCATTTCAGGGTCCGCCCCTATAGTCTCCCCAGCTCTGGCCGGCCATCCTCCGGGCCAGCCCTGCAGCCTCACCCCAAATATGAGCACATTTCACAGTCATCACCTGTCTTACTCCCAGGGGACAGAGTGGTGGGACTGTCTCCTACCTACCATAGCCTGTGTGGAAGACCTGCTGCAAGCGTATGATGGGTCCCAGTGCCCATGACCTCCTGCCAATCTCCCACCAGGGCTTCCCTTGGTCACTTTCTCAGAGGCCAGAGGCACTACTGTACATATCCATGTGTGCTTCTACATATGAACACATGTGTGTGTACATGTGTATGCATGCATATGTAGTACATTCATTGGTGGCATACATTGTGTAGCATGCAGGTGTTGCACAAGTGTGTGGGAGCACATGCCTCTGTACATATGTGTTCATGCATGCATATGTTTCTATGTGCTTATGCATGCATGTGTGTATAGGGTGGGTATAGTATGTACAAGAATACATATGGGTATGTGCTTGTGCATGCATAGACATATGTGCTTTGTATAGAAATGCATACTTGGTATGTGTAGTGTGTACATGTGTTTATGTGGGTGTGGGTCTATGCTTATGCATGTGTATAGTGCATGGGTCTGGTGTGTAGTCATGCAGGCGTCTACCTGGGTATGTGTCTGTGTATACATGTGTGTGGGTACACATATATGTGATTATGTATGCAAGTACGCTTGCATGTGTATCTGGGTAACACATGTGGCATGTGCAAAATAAGGGTGGGGTAGGGTCACCACTGAGCAAGAATACTCGCTGCAGAGAGATGAGCTAGGGCTGCCCTAGACCAAGGCCCAGCCTCCACCTGGCCTCTCCAGAATGCCAGTAAGGTAGGAACTTAAGTTGGATGCTGTTTCTTGGCTGAGCTGTTGCTGGCACTCCAGCTACAGGGACAAGGGCTTGTTCTTTTCATCATGCTCATCCCCAAAAGTGTCACTCGTTGCTGGTGAGGCTCCATGGTCATAGCAAGGACCCATTCATCACTGGGTTGACCCCAGCTGACATCCAGGTACCAGCTCCAGCCTATGACCTTATATTTTACTCATCTGACCTCAGGCTGGAGAGGCTGCATG
Source organism: Ctenomys sociabilis (assembly GCA_004027165.1). Classification (NCBI taxonomy): domain Eukaryota; kingdom Metazoa; phylum Chordata; class Mammalia; order Rodentia; family Ctenomyidae; genus Ctenomys; species Ctenomys sociabilis. The sequence continues at coordinate 34,470 of PVKA01018959.1, read as the reverse complement.
GGGAACCTTGAAGGGGAGAGCCCAAGCCTATGGGGAGGACAGCCCTCCACCACCTCCTGAGCTACCAGGGACCCAGGAATGGCTGAGCAGTCCACAAGGGGGCAGAGGCCAGCAGAACCTGGTGTTTGAGGCTCACTAGGCCAGTGTGACTATGACCCTGGGAAGCAGTGGGCCATGAGAGACAGCACTCTGGGTGTCCCCAAGTGCCCCTGTGATGACCAGCTCTGTAATGGTGTGCCAAGGATGTTGGTGGTCAGGATGTGGACAGTCATCCAGTGGGACATCTGCCATCCAAAGCAGCCAAAAAGGGGAGAAGCTCCCCTGGGCTGACCCTCAAACCTCTGTCTCCCGGTCCCACTGGCTGTAATGGAGCTCATGGCAGGAAACAAGTGTCTTCTCAAAAGAAAAATATTGTTTTGCTATTCTCAGGTGTTCTGTTGTTATGGTTATCATTAGCTGTGTGTTTGAACACTCTAGAAAAGTTATGGTACTGTGCTTAGGGGCAAATTTGCTCACAATTATGAATTCTTGGTGAGAGAAGAAAACTCACTAGTTAGCCATACATTTTTCTGTCCTGCTGGTGGCCTGTCCACTTCTCACCAAGAGCTTCTTCCCACCACAACGTCAAAAATGCAACATTTACGTGGTGAATCTTATTTCGTTTCAAGAGAGAAACATTCTGCAAAGTTGACATTTGTGGTAATATATTATGTCAGATGAAATAGGCAAGAAGTTAATTAAAGTCAGAGAGTTAATTAATGAGATCCAGTGCGCATTAACGATCATTACCTCATCTGAGCAGAGTAATTAAAGCGGCGTTGCTGGTGTTTCTCTATTCTCCTAGGTGGCACGTCGACATGCTACATAAGTCACTCACTGTTGGAGAGGTGGCCCCACCCCCAACACTGCAACAGCTGGCACAGCTGGAAGGAGCAGCCATGGCAACTGGGTTTGTAGGTAGCATCACCCTGGGCTGGGCCCATGGCTGATGAAGCAGGACACCCTGAGAAACGTGGACAATGGAAGGTGGCCAGGTTGTGACTATAGAGTTGGGAGAGACAGTACAAGCCACTACCGCCGGCTGTCCTTGGCTGAGTGAGCAGGAGGACAGCAGCTCCAACCGCTCTGTGCCTGCGTTAAGCATTACCAACACACTTCACTCCCCAAAGGGTCCCAATTTGGCCAGCAAACAGCATGTTCACTCTAGATCTCCAACATTTAGACTTAGGTGTCTGGTGCAGGAGCGCTTGGCCTGTCCCCTCACTGATGGTTCACATGTTCAGATTAGCAGGCACCGGCTAGGGTCTCAGGGAATGGGCAGCATCATGGTGAGCAGTGGTGGGAAACAGCTCCAGCACTCACCATGGGATCCCAAAGGAACCCCATCCCCTGCCCTGCTCCCTCCCCGATGGAGCAGGAACTGCCACATCATCAGGCACAAGGCTGGCCTGAAGCTCTGTGCACAGAGGCAGTAAGGTTCTATAAGCCAAACACTGGTTCACACAGCGGTGAGAGGGGCCAACAGAGGCAAGCCCATGGGCCTGGGCCTTGTGTCCACTGGCCCTCGGCTCCCAGTGACGTGCTCAGGAAGGCTCAATATACAGAATTGGAGTAGCGGGGCATAGGAGCCCTGCAAGGACTAACCCACACACAGCCACAGTCCAAAGAAGTGGCCCTGAAAGATAGAGCTCCAACTGAACCTTGAAAACACAGATGGGGCAGGAGTGCAGGAGGGTCCCCGAGAGTGGTTTGCAGAAGTGTGCACGGCTGCCACTTTGAGGCACAGCCAGCTTTGGGGACCAGGTGTGGAACACTCCATCTGGAGTAGGGACTGCATGTGGGGCTGAAACACTAAGTGCTAGCAAGAGCTTCTGGACCTTGTTGTGGGGGCCATGAAGACTCTGGAGCAGGAAGCCTTGGCAGCTATCTATTTACGGCAGCCCTGCAGAGTGTTCCAGCTCCTCCAGACTTTCCTCCCAGGAAATCGGGAGACCTTCATGGGGCCTCAGAAGCACTGCCCTGGCCCAGGGAGGAGAAGTCTGCAATAGCACAGCATGCTGCTGCACACCTGGGCCCATGTGGGCCAATGTGGGGAGACAGACAGTGCAGGACGCTCACCACAAAGCAAAAGGCCTCCTGCATTCAAGAGAGAAAGAAGGAGGAAGCCTAGGGTACTGGGGTCCAAGTATTGGCTGGGGCCTTGGGAAGGGGACTGACTACAAGGCCTGGGAGGGCATTGTGCACCACATGGCAGAAGAGACCCAGATACTCAGGAGTTACCCTGCAAGAAGAAAAGAAGGTTTAAGAGCAGGAAGTCAGAGATCATGGCAGGGCCAGGTGACCTACTGAGTGGCAGTGCTCACAGGCGGCTGGAGCACTGGGGAGACCAAGCATGCTACAGGGTGGTAGTTCTGATGGGTAGATGGAGCCACTGGGGGAGGCCTAGTGTGCTTCATTTTCCACCTCTGTTCTGCCCAAATCCACACCCATGCTCATCCCCAAAAGTGTCACTAGAGTCAAGGCCTTAAGCAGAACAATCCCCTCACAGAACCTCAGTGTCAAAACCTGCAGAGTGGGCACCCAGCAGACGCAGGATGACATGCACACCCACATCCCTGAGTCCTGCCTCAGCCACTTGTCATTCCTGCTTTGCCTATGTGTCACTTTAGCAGGAAAACATATTTAGTTCTAATTTGTTATCACCTCTCTGCTCTGTGGCACCATTAAGATTATTTATTATCATCATAATTGCTATTCAGCCAGGAAAGCCAGGTGGGCCTGAGGGCTGAGGGACTGTCGGAGATGAAGCTGGCTGATCCTGAAGCAGCCTCCCACCCTCCCAGCTCCGGGGTGGGTTTCTGCTGAAGCCCCAACCCCATGTACCCACTGCCTGGGCCACCTCTCTACCTTGCTCTGTCACCTATCTCACCCCCTGCAGTGCTTGGGTTCGTCCCAAAGGAAAGTACTCATCTCTGTGATGCTTTTGCAGTGGCAGAAAACACAGAGGCCATCAGTATAACAAAAGTGAGCAGGAGGGATGCTGCCAGACTGGGTGGGGCAACTGCCATGGTGGGGAGGACCACATGCAAGGACACAGAACAGGATTGCAGGGCCCTGGCCTTCTGGCAGCAAGGAAGGGAGCAGCCCACAGAGGGGTGCGTGGCCCTTCCAAGAGCAGGGAGACGGTCCTGTGCCTGGGTGTCCTGTGACAGCTCAGGATGGCAGCCTGCTGAGCCCAGAACTGTGGCCTCCTCCTCCTCCTGAGGCACATGCTTGCTGTACCTTTGTCAGCACTTAGCTCCCCCAGCTCACACCTTGTCTCTGAGCCACCCCTCCCCACGCTCACCTCCCTATCACACACACCTCTGTAGCACGAGCCTTCCCCCAGCATCCTCAATGTGTGCCTCCCTCCAGCACACACAGACCCCATGGGCATTGCCTCCCCCTGGCACAGGAGGCTGCTGGCTCAGTGAGCCCTGTGGGGTCCCCCGTGGCCCAGTGTCACCCAGAGTGAGCAGAAGTCACAGGACCCACGCCTCCACTGCAGAGAGCAGAGCAGGCAGAGTGTGGCCCAAGGCTCTGGGTTTTTCTGGCTCCATAAAAACTAACTGCTGATGGTTCTGCATAATTAACAATATCTGGTAATTAGAGCTTGAACTGCACAGGATGCATGGACTATGGGGCTTTCAAAAATAGCAGCAGACACACACCGCACACATGCTGCACACACATGCATACACACGTGCACATAGGCTCATGGCACAGGAGCAGTCCCAGGAGGACAACTGCAGAGGCCCCCAGACTAGTAAGGGTACCTTCTAGCCTTCAGGTCCTTTCAGTCCTAGAGACACATCTGCCTGAAGGCAAAGGCTGAGAGGTGGAGCTGAGGAGAGCCAGAGAGGAGGGAGGAGAGCAAACCTGGCACTTGGGGATCAGGGGCTGGCTTCACCTCCCCTCACCCCTAACTCCTGTCTCTACTCACTGCATTGCACAACCCTGGCACCTTTCACTAAGGGGCGCCTGGCCTGTGCCCCTGCCTCTGCCTGTTGCTTCCATGCAGCCTTGCAGGCCAGCCCTGGCGGCCCCGCCCTGTGAGGCACTCTGCTTGCTCCAGTGCCCTTGGCTCCGTAACAGACCACATGTCCCCATTTAGCATTCTCCTGGGCCTGGAGACCTACCTGGTGAGCTTCTCAAGCCAGCAATGGCAGAGCAGTTATTCCCATGGGCACAGGATTTGGCATAGCCTGGGAAGGCCTATGTGGTGGTATTTTTACAGTTTGGATCTTGTGTACCACCGCTGGCCTTGGCTTGGTCCTCTGCACAAACACAAGTTGTGCACACTACCAGGGCCTGTGTACCTGCTGCCCCTCACCTGGAGCCTTCCCCTGATGCCTGCATGGCTCACTCCTCCTAATCACTCAGGACTCAGTGGGAATGTCCCCTCCCTCGGGGTGCCCCGTTGCTGCACCCCTACCCTCCAGCAGCACCCCCTCTTGCTGTGCTCATAGCACTCTGCACAATAAAACCATCCCGCACAGGCATGGTCTGCACCCAGCCCTCACACCCCTTGGCTACACAGCAGCAGGCAGGCTCGGGCTCCCTTGTCACTCTACCAGCACGATCAGCACCCAGAGTGATAGCAGGTCCCGCCCCATGGAACCTAGGTGGTGCTGTCCTCTGGGTGCACAGCACTTTTGCCCCCCTCCAGAATGTGCCTTGCTCATCCTTCTACCTGTCAGGGTCCTTCCAAATCTCAGAGGGATCAACGCAAGTGTCCCCTTGTAAGTGTGATGCTCACCCTTTGACGCCTTCTGCCTCCAGGACTCAGGTGTGAGGGTAAGGAGCACCCAAGGCCACCCCAGAATAGTCAAGATCAATCAGTGAAGGGGCAGGCAGCCATCACTAAGTCCCCTCTTTCTGCTGAAATAAGACACTGAGGGTCTCCCCTAGAGGCCAGAGGCCGGGATGGATGCCCAAGCGCCAGCATCTTCTGGAACCCTGGAGGATCTCATTTCTTCTTGGAGCCATTCCTCCCATCACTGACTGTCTTACACATCCCCTTCCTGTAGGTCTCTGAGTGTCCTCTCTGTCCTTGATAAGGCCCACATCACTGGGCACCTAATTCCTCATCTCAAAGTCCCTAATCATGTCTGCAAAAGCCCTTCTTCCAAGAAGTTCACAATATTAGGTTCTGGTTGTACAGAACCTGGGGGGGGGGGGTGCCATTCAAACCCCTGCAGGCTCAGCCATGATAGCTTCTGGAGAAACACAGATAGGGATCGATTTCTGTAGTGCTGGTCAGCCTAGCCCTCCCTGCACATGGTGACTGGCACACCCCCTCTATCCGCTCACTGCTCTAACCCCAAGTAACCAGCACAACAAAGTGTTGCATCACTACTGAAAGGCAAGACCCCCAGGAGGACACCAGGGCCTAGGAAAGCCTGGGTCATCACCCTGGACCACTGGGAGTGAGGAGGACAGGTCATGATGGTACCTGTGTTCTGTCTTCTCTTGGGTACTTCCAGGAATGAAGGTTCTAATCCAGAACTGGCTGGTCCAGTTTGAGCTCAGTTTAGATCCTAGCAGTGTACAACCCCAGGAACACCAGGGTGACCTCAGAGACATCATGGCTCAGCCTATGACAGAGAATAGATTCTTGAGCAGAAAATTTTTATTCTATTTTTTGTTTATTCTGGGGATCGAACTCAGGACCTTGCACTTGCCAGGCAGGTGCTTATGCCACTGAGCTACGTCCTAGGCCCTGAGAATAGATTCTTAGATGTGAGGCAATGACCTGTGAGGTCCTGCACACACTGGCCTCCTTCCTGACTTTCCTCTTTCACGGGTCCTGCCCAGCCCACCTGTGTCAAGAGCCCACCAAGCTGCCTTACAGCTGTGTGGGGAACATCAAGATAGCAGCTTCCCCAGAAGATTCTGACCCTATCAGTTTCGGTGGATCTGGGCAAAGGAGCTGAGAAGGCTCAGAGATGGGGGGATGTGTATCAAGTGCTAAGTGCAGGCACTTGGAGTCAGGGCTTGCAAGGGATAGGTTTAAGACAGAAAACAACTTATAGGATTATTTTATAATATTCACCCAAAAAGTCAAATGCAGAAGAGTGCAGGAGATATGTCCATGCACTAGAGACCCAATGAATCCAGCTGAGGGCCCGGATCCCACAGCAATGTCCTGCACAACTCCAGTGAATGACCTAGAGCCTACGGCAATGCCCTCCCTAAGTCCAGTTGGAGGCCAAGAGCCCACGACGATGTCTCATGCAAGTCTTCTTCAAGGAACTGCTCTGGAAAGGCCCAAAGGTCAGTGGTGGAAGCTAGAGGGTCTGTGTCAGCAGAGTGAAGGATCTGTGCCAGCAGTCTGAGGGATCTGCACTGGAGTCCAGCAGCAATGCTCAGGGTAAGGACCAGACCTCCCCTGAAGAGCAGCACTACAACCATCCTCAGTCACAGTGAGGATCTGAGCTCCGGAATTGATGAGGACAGCTGAGTTCATACCAGGAAAATCATCATGACAAGCTTGTCCAGCGCACCATCTTGCCCTCTAGCTCTCCTTTTATACTGCTGGCAATGACCCTAGGGCAGGGCCTTCCACATCCAGCACCACACAGCTCCATTCAGTTGGGTACTACAAGCTGACCATTCGCTAATCTATTAGGGACTGCGTCCACCCACATGGAGGGAGCAGCCTGTGTGCAGGACAGGGGCAGCAATGGTCACCAAGCACGTGTGCATGCAGGATAGGCCCAGTATAACTTCCAAACCCAGCCACTGAGGACTGCTGGACAGACTCTGTGTCTTTCCCACAGCAAACAGGAAATGCAGGTGGCAGGAGGAGGGGCCTGGGGCTGGAGGTCATGGGGACACCTGGGCCATCATCTCCCATGGGCTCTGAAACTTTCATCTGGAAGGGGCCTGGGAGCACACAGGACACTACAGAAGGAGGGCAGCTGCTAGTCATGAAAATGATTTGAAATTTTCTGGTGTAGTGGGAGCAGGCAGCTTAGCCCCCAATCATGTTTCTTCCTCACTTCCCTGGGACACGCTCATGCATAACCAAGATTTAAAATGTTTATGCATGATGCGGCCGGAATGAAGCCAGCCAAGTCATCGTCATTATTGAGTGCCAAGATGCTTGCAGTAAGTGGTTCCTCCCAGAAATCACAGGGGAAACCTCAGACATCTAGGACACTTAGAGAAGTGGCTGTGTGGAGAAGCAGCCCCAGCACAGCCCACCCAAGTACATGGTGCGGCAGCCCTGCAGACTCCCCGTCTTTTTCTCCCAGGTCCAAAAAGGTCTACCTGGCTACTCCCTGCCCACCTCCGCTCAGTGTGGCATCGTCTGCTCTGGGACAGGCAGGGAGGACACCAGGATCCATCACCTACTAGCCCCCACCTCAGCTAGGAATGTGTACACCCATTTTCCCCACTCAAGACCCCAGCCTAGAGAGTTCAGTTTTACTACTGAAGAACTAAGGCCAAGAGTATGGAGGTATCTCACTGTGTCACGTGGCTTCTGCGTGGCAGTGGAAAGAGGCAGGGACAGAGTGGAGACAGCCAGGCTGCATATGGTGAGGTCCCCATCAGTGTAAGGGCCCTAGGACACGGAGGAACTCCCAGATCCGCTGTTAGCTGGGTGGCCTTCTAGAGGCCCCTGGCCTGGTCCTGCCTCAGCTTCCTTTCACTGCTCTGGGCGCAGTCCAAGCACCAGTTCTGCTGGAAATAAGAAATGGCTAATGGCCCTGACCCCTCACCACAGCATCTGGCCACAGCAAGCTGTCCTCCTCAGCCTCCTCCCCATCCATCTCAGCCCGCACCTTCCCTGAAGGTGGCGATAGAGAGCACAGATGGAGCTGGATGTCCAAGTACCAAAAGCTCTGAGAGAGGTAAACAAGATCCACAAGGCAAAGCCTTTCTAGTAGAAATCAGCTTCTTCAGAATTCCAGGAGACATGATCCTTCTCCCAGACACAGGCCCATCTGAGAAGCCACACACTGTGTGCAGAGTAGACACACTATGTGCTCTCAGATGCTTGGCCCAAAGCATCATTCTCAGGAAGTGCCTAAGAATGTGCTTCAGTAGTACAAGGGAGGAAAGGATGAAAAAAGAATATGTTCATTCTCAGCCTGGGACGTAGCCCAGTGACATAGTGCCTGCCTGGTAGGCATGAGGCCCTGAGTTCAATCCCCAATACAAAAAAACCAAACCCACTACCCTCAATGTACAGAAGCAAGGAAGAAGGAGATGTGGCCCAACTATTCCTGAGGCACACAGAGTGGCACATGCCTATAACCCCAGCACTTGGGAGGCTAAGGCAGGAGGATCATTGCAAGTTCAAGGCCATCCTGGGCTACAGAGTGAGCTCAAAGCCAGCCTGAACTGCATAGCAAGACCCCATCTCAAACACACACACACACACATACACACACACACACACACACACACACACAGAATACAGAATAGGTTCATCATCCAAAACAGAGACCCTCTCTCAGGAACCGGGATCTCTTGGCTTCTGGGTTCAGGTCATGCTGGGGTACAGTCATTGCCCCTCCACTGTGGACCTCAAAGGCCTTTTCCATCCATAAGATGAAACCTCTTGCTCTGGAAAAATCCCACATTATTACTGGGATAATTTCCTCCCTGTTTTTCATGTGTGTGCTTCTGGGGACTTAGAAGTTAAGCTTCCTTAATTGACTCTCTAAGTTCTTGGGGTTTGTTCCCATTTTTCCGTGCAGTTTCTGTTTTGTGGCTCTGAGCCAACTTCCCCACATCCCTCCCCACCCTTCCACTACTGACTCGCTGGTGCTGGCTGTCCTGCTCTGGCCACCTGTCCACGGTTCACCAAGATACGCCTGTGGACACAGGAGTGCATGGGCCCGGGGGAGGGAGCTGCTCTCTATTCCCTGTGGATACTCTCCTACCCTGTTCCTTTTTCTGCTCCCTCGGATCTGAGTGAGGACTCCATGGACCCTGACAGTGCCAAGAGCCTGGGCCACATGCTCAGGTAGACTCTGGTAAACTCATCACATCCCACACTCAGCTGCCACCACTGCCATCTGGTACTTACGAGTAAGATTCAGGAGAGGGGATATCACCCTGCTTGACCACGTCCCTCTGCCTCACAGACCAACGTCCTAACAATGACAACTGGAGAATCCTTCTCCCAAGCCCTGGTCAGTAAACTACCTACAAGTCAGACTTCTGTCCAGCTTTCAGTCCTTGCTGTCCCCTAGCCAGGCCTTTCCTATGCAGGAGTTTCAACTGCCCCCGTGCCTTAGCTTTGCATGTGGATTTACACTTGGGGGTGACACACTGCCAAGAGCTCCCCCTGCTCCTGTTAACTAGAAGCCTCAGCAGGTCTCCAGGCGGAAGTTCAAGGAACAGCCTGGCTTGGCTTGGAGGGAGGAACAGGACAGAAGATGATGCCTCCCTATGCAGCAGGCAGCTGGCCTAGGTTCCAGGGCCAACAGAAGCCCCACTCCCAGGTCACTGCAGGAATCTGTGATAAGGAGCTACTTACCGTGGCACAGACCAGACAGGAAGGACCGTGATGTTTCAAGGAGTAGAGGCCACTAAGAGATGCCACCACAGCTAGTGCCACCAGGATGAAGGTCAGGAAGCATTGCCAAGATCGAGAGAGAGCCACATGGGGGGCTTTCTGATAAGTAGAAAAGGAACCAGGAGTAAGCATACCCCACACCTTGCTCCCACCTCTTAGGTAGTACCTCCCCATGCAGAACACACCAGAAATGAGGAGGAATGGGCATTGATACATTATTAAAGACACAGGAGGCTGGAAGTAGGTCCAAAGGACCAGAGGGAGGTGATCTAAGCCAGGATGGTGATGGTGATGGTGATGATGGTGACCCTGGTAGAAATGATGGGGTGGAAAGCATGTTAATGGGGATGGTAACCATTATCACATAAGTGGTAGCGCCCATGGTGATGGAACCATGGTAACCATGGTGATGAAGGTGGTAACCACAGAAACAGAAGTGGTGATATTGGTAACCATTGTCATGTAGGTGGTGGTAACCATGGAAATCATGATGGTAACTATGGTGGAGATGATGTTTGTAACCATGGTGATAGTGGTTATGGTGGTAGTAATCATGATGATACTGGTGACAGTGTTCCCAGGATTGATTGCCTTTAATGGGATGATGGAATTGTCAGCCCCGAGGTCCTCAAGCCAGCCTCCAGGCAGGCTGTAGAACTCTCCAGCACAGGCTGCAGCATGGGTGTGTGACCATAGGTAGGCACACAGCACAGATAGGCCTCTGCCCACTGTGGCCAAGACTGTCTGTATAAGCCACAGACAGAGGCCACAGAGGAGGGAGGCAGAGCCTCCTGGGAGGGAGGCCCAGCTGCCACGCTGCTGACCCCGCAGCCTCCTCCACAGCTTCCCAGTTGTCAGTACTGCCACCAGGTCCTCCTGTCCCTCATTAGAAGCTGCTTAATTAGCGCCAACATTCTTTAGATCCAAAAAGTGATCACTGTCGTGTGCAGGTAATCATGACAGTGGTGAATCCCCCCACAAACACCCAATGAGGAGAGGACAGGTGCCATGGGACAGCAGTGCCTTCAGCCCCCTGGTGTGGCTGACTGGTCCAGCTGGGGACAGGATAACCAGGACTAGGGTGGCTGCCAGAAAGCCACTTCACTACTGTACCTCAGTTCCCCTACACTTGCAGGGATGGTCAGGGCTGTGCATAGGAATGAGGCACCACTGTCCCCACAGGAGCGAGGGCCCATACCTGCCCTTCCTCTGGCCCAAATCGGCTTCACTCACTTGTCTGACAAAGCCTACCCCTATCCATCACCCTCTCCCTGAGGGACCCTGGCTCCTGTGTGCACAAAGGCTCTGGCAAGGCCTGGCCCAAGCCTCAAAGGGCAAGAAACTTGGCCAGAAGATACCAAGTGAAATCCGGAGCACTTGAGCTGGGAGGCCCAGGGGACTGGCAGGTGGAGGCATTCTCCAGCCTCAGTCTGATTCCCCCTGTGATCATGGGCGCTGCCAGCACTGGCCCAGAACCACTGCACCTGCTTGAGAGGACAGGGCAGGAGTTCTGGCTCCCCCTGCGAAACTGAGGATAAGCATTTCCTCCTCACGGACCTCGGTACCTAGCTTAGGGTTATCGTGGTGACGCAGGCCACCCAGGCACAGGTAGAAGCAGAACAATAACGACCAGCACCAGCACTGGACAGGGAACACTTAATCCTTAAGTTATCCACCAACATTCAGACGTCCTTAGCTGTCCTGCAGTCCTAGCTGACAACTCTACCCTGGGGTCTGTCATCAGACCAGAGGCCTGCATAAAGTAGACCCATCCCCAGGGGAATGTCCATATGCCAGGCCAAGTGTTCTGTAAACATGATTGTCCAACTGGGGTTCTGTCTGTCATTTGAACTGAGCATCCCCAAAGTGAGACATGCTTCTATCCCCCCATAACCTGGAAGCCCTCAGATGCCCATCTTATCAAGCAGGAGTGCTTTGCAGTCAGACAGGTGCAGGTGCAGGACATGAGACTCCATAGCAAGAGATCCTGAGTGAGCCCCTAACCCCCTTCACCTAGAGGACAATAGGGCAAGAGGTTGGCCAGCATACCAAGTGCCTCCATACCTATGGTCCCTGGGAGCTCAGCCGCTGTCCCTGCTTTCAGAGTCTGGGGTTTGAGAGGCGCTCTCCTGGGATCATAATCCAACACTGATTTCATCTGTTTTCATCAACTCCCTCACTGCAGGCCCCTCCAGAGTAAATCAGCTGAACCGCAGCTCACTCCCAGTAGCCAGACCCCTGATTCAGGAGTCCACGGCCTTTCCCTGCCATTCTGGAGCCCTGGCCCGCCCAGATTCCCCAAGGCATGGGGTAGAGAAGCTGGACCAGTCAGTGACAGCACCTTGGAAGCTGAGAGCACCCTTACACCCCCGGCACCCATCCTCTCCTCCCTTGGGAGTTTGTGGGGGAAGTCACCACTGTCCCCTGGCTGCCTGGGCATGACAATAAACACTGTTTGGATCCAAAGCAAATAGGCCTTAATTAAGCAGCCTCCAATTAGAGAGTGGAGGACCTAGTGACAGCAATGGCTTCAAGAGAGGCTGTGTGGCCTGCAGCATAGCAGGCAGGACACCCTCTTCTGCCCGGACTGGCCCACAGGATGCTCTTCTCTGAACTATACTGCACTGTGGTCTCTGTGTCCCAACCCAACACACTGCACGTCCTTCAGTTCTCCTGAGCCTCCTTCTCAGCCAGGGGAGGACTCTTCTTAGGAAGCAGGGCCAAGCAGCCCAGCACTTTAGTTCTAGGGGCTCAGCTTCACTTGGAAAACCTCACTGACCCCCACTTGAGTTCCTTGTGACACACATTCTTCTTCACTATGCCACCTCATCTAACTCCACCTCCTCTGTGCAAGGCCCTGGTGACAGTCTATGTCCACTGTGGACATCGGCCATGAGGAGACACCTTGTCCTCTGGGACTCAGGCCAGTGGTCAAGGTGGTGGCATTTCAAGGCCAGATGGGTTGTGTGTCCAGGGCTTCAGTTCAGGATGTGGGGGCCCCATCACTGAACCTGACAGTCATTGGGTGGTCACCCCAAAGGCAAGGGAGTGGAGTTGATGATGACTCAGCATGAGGACAAGCTCTAGACTGTCCCTATTCAAACCACCTTGACCTCAGTTTTCACCTCTGAAAATGGGTACAGTGTCATATCTAATGTAAGAGACAGGTTAGCTGGCTGGTCCTAGAGAACTCTCCACTGCAGCCTGGCATCACCACTCCAGCCATCACCGACTGACAGCTGGGCCTAGGGTTTGTAAAGAACCCAGATGCAGGGAAGACAAGGCCCACAGCCCAAGGCAGCCTAAGCACTCAGTTGGGGCTCTGTTAGGCTCAAGAGGTTTTAAGGACCTCAGCCCCAGGCTCTTCTGTTAGAAACTCCATTGCTGGCCTCTGAGCCCAGTGTGGCCTGACTGTGGCCTACTGAAAATGCCAGAGCTATTTCCTTGAACCAAGGACCACAAGCCACCCATTCTCCTGACTAAACCCGGCCATGGGTGCCCCAGACTCAAGGCCTCCACTGGCATTGCCTATGCCAGCCACACTGAGCAGCACATCCTGCCATCTCAGAGAGCTATGGCACTTAGGCCCCAGACCAACTCATCACCCCGTGCCCACTCAACATCCATTGCTTTTGCTCCTGGCCCTCAGGTGGCTTCCTTTGACAGAAACATGGGCTTATTCCTGAGAAGATGCTTCCTGAGACCATGAGTGGGAATGAGGCTGGAAGATTAAACAGGAGAGGCTGGTACAACCATCACTACCATGGGCAGCTAGGTCATTCACTGGAAAGTTGGAAAGGAAGCATCCCTTTCAGTCAGTGTGACTCTGAGGCTGTGAAACCCCAGCTCTTCCAACACCCCCAGGAGGTAACAAGACTCAGCAGCCAGAAAAAAAGGGTGACTCAGGGGCTGTATGCTGAGGCTAGAGCTGAGGGGACAGTGACATCGCAGCACCTGACCTCTTCCCTTGTGCCACCTGCACAAGTGCACACATTCACATGTGTACCATAGCACACCATACTCCTCCTCTGGGGCCTTCTGTGCCCCACTGCCATGGTGACATGGTTGCCACTTCAAACACACTGGAGTAGTCACTGACTGGGTGATTTGCAGAGCCCCACACCTGGGGCCTCTAGCACCTGGCACAGGGATGCTGGGAACTGCTCTGTGTGCAAGCTGAGCAGCTGTTAAGGAGTTAACAGGAGCCTGGTCAGTAGCATCCACCTCCCTGGCCACTGAGAAGAGTGCCCAGCCACTGTGAATAGTCTCAGCCCATTGGCCTCAGGGCAGAAGCCAGGCCTGTGGGTCCTGGAGTGTCAGGGAGGCAGGACCCCACTTCCTAATCAGGCAGAGGGAAATGAGTTCCTTTAGATCAGGGTGAGAGAGAGGGGAGCTCTTAGGAAGGAGAAATTACAACATTCTGAATAATCGCCTCTTCAAAGCACTTTAAATCCCAGAGGTGAGAGGCCCTTGCAGCTTAATTGATTTTCAGGCACCAAATCTTTGGGCACCAAAATGACACTGGTGCAGGAGAGGGTCCTGGCTAGCACCCCAGAGCTGCCACCCTCTAACTCTGATCAGATCAGAAAGAAGCAGAGCATTTGGGGTCAGGAACCAGAACCAGCCCAGTCCGACCACCTCTGCTAGACTCAGTGGGACCAAAGTGGCTGACACTCCAGGCAGATGGTGTGTTCAGGCAGGGGACACTTGATGACCAATAGCAGCCACGTTCCTGAACACTGACAGCAAACTCACTGTGACCCTCTTGCACAGTAAGTCTGTGCCCTCAGCCATGTGCCTTACCAGAACAGGGTTTCTGACAGCCTCTGGGGACTGCTGTTGAACTCAGCCCAGGAAAAAGACAGAGCAGGGATTTTTGTAGTGACCATCCTAGGCTGGGTCAACAAAGGACTCAAGCCTAGCCCAACAAAGTCAATCTCTGATTTATTTGGCTGTGTGATAGCAAAGATGATGAAATTAAATTAATATAAATGTAATCTGGAAGATATAGCTATAGTTTGGGCATCAGGAAGGGGCTGGGCCAGACTAAACTGCATAGTTAGATCCTGAGAGAAGATGAGAAAACAATTTCTGAAATGGAGACTGACCATTCTTCACACTGGCTATGTATTTCCTTTCAGGAGTAGGACCTTTGCACTCTAGGGAAACAGACCACATATAGAACTAGCAGTTTTTCAGAAATGGAGAGTGTGTCTTATTATGTTGGTAAATTGTCTTCCTTCTCTATCTCTCCATTCCACTTGATAAAAAAAAGTGTCCAGCACACAGAAAATCCTCAGAAAACACTGGATGGATGGATGGATGGATGGATGGATGGATGGATGGATGGATGGGTGGATGGGTGATGAATGATGGATGAATGAATGGATCCTAGTAGTATATTCCATCCCTACTACAATCCCTACATGGCCAACTGGAGGATATTGGTCCAGGAAACTTCAGATCAGAAGATAAGAAGCTGCAGTTTCTTTGGAGATGCCCTGCCAGACTTGCCATACCCTTGGAAAGCCTCTTATAGACCACCTGGATTCACTGTACCAATGTGCACTTTGACCTGCCAGATCCTCCTCCTAGGACTCCACACAACCATTTTAGCCAGAGCCCTCCAAACTGTCACCTAGCTCTTCTCTTTGCTTTTAGGAACACCCAAATCTGACCATAACCTGCCTTTCATTCCTGGCTCCTGTTTGTCTCTTGTGTTTTCAGAATGTCTCTTAGAGACCCCTTCCTTACTGGCCCAGGTGCCATGCTGCTGCCCCACCCATACCCCCATCCCATCTTGTGAGACAGTGGCAGCCATCCAAGTCTCTCCATACTCACCTGCCATGCAGAAACCCCATCGCCATCTACACACATAGCTGGAGTAGAGCCCTTCTTCTCTGAATGCTCTAGCCAAGGCTCCCAGGAAGAGCAAGTCAGGGAGGCTGCAACCCAAAGATGTGAGGATCTCAGCTCACCCTGGAGCTGCAGCCTCATTTCTACCTGTGATGAGGGGCAGCTGACCATTTGGGGTAAAGAGGTCAGTACCACTGTGGGCTTATCAGGCTTATCTAGGCACCGTCACCTCCACTCCCATCTGCTGCCAGGCAAGAAGCAAGAACCCAGGGGAACTGTGCCTTCATAGGCTAACTCAGCAGCTCTGGCAGGGTCTGTGTGCACCCAGCTGTTTACACCCCAGCTGCCTGTTCATCCTCTGAGTGAGGCACCTGAGATAGGCTGCCTCTGTGCAGTGCTGGGGAGCACTGAGGAGGGGGATCCTAAGCCAGGCCTCCCTAAGATTCCTATCACCCAACCTGCCACAGACCACATCACCCCTTCCTGCCCTAGCACAGGGGGCTCCCAGGAGGAGGTAGCCTGGTTTTTACACAAGGCCATCAGAACCCAGCTGTAGAAGGAACCTGCTCTGAGTTGCCCATTATGAACCAAGGAAGCATGCCTGTGCCCTCCAAGGTTCACCCAGAGCAGAACTCCACAACCCCAGATAAAAGGTCAGGACTGGCTCTGGCTCTTGGGCCCCCACCTGCTCTTGGGCCCCCATTTGCTCTTGGGCCATGACAGTGCATCTCACTTGGAACTACATAAGCAATGTGACACCTCCTGTCTGCCCTCAGAGCCCAGGGAGATTCATGGAGCAGAAACTCAGCAGGAAGAAAGGCAAGGGCCTGAGCCTGCTTCCAGCACTGGCTCAAGCGTGCCACATGGCTCGCGTAGTCTGTGCAAGCTCGCTGACCACCTCAACTGGTGTCAGCCCCCCAGGTCGACACCCAATGCTGCCCTTTCACACCTATGGGGCGATGGCCTCCTAAGCCTCATTCCCCATCTGTGAAGAGGGATCAAAGTGAAAGCTCCAGTGTGGCGGCAAGTGCTTCAGGAGCTATGCCACAGGCTGGGTGAGGCCGAGCCCGGAGCACAGTGTGCAGTCATGCCATCCTAGGGCTTCAGTCTTGAAGAAGGTAAGACAGACATGAAGGGCCAGGGGGACTGTCCAGCAGATGTGTGGCCACGATAAGATGAGAGGGACTCGCAGCAAGCAGTGATGCGATTTGTCCTCCCCTGCGTCAGTGTACACAAAGCTCTGTGGCTGTGTGGCCCCTGGGGCCTGCTTGGCCTCCCTGGGCTCAGGTTTCCCAAATGCCCTGCAAGGCTCAGTACATTTGGCAGAAACAGAGAAGGAACAGAGAGCTGGAGGGGCTGGCAGGCTCCCAGGAGGGAGAGCAGGGGAGCCACAGACCTAACTGCCACGCCCACCCAGGAGCCAGCATCCTCGCCCCCACTGGGCGAGCCCTAAGACCCACTGCACCGGACTGCTCTGGCTGCCCTTAGCTGCTTCCCACACCTTACCTGGTGAAATTGTGGCAGGAGTTCACAGGTGCGAATCATTGGAATCTGGCTCCTATGAACACATGGGCCACTTGCTGCTCATAAAGCCTCATGAGTCCAGCTTCCAAGAGCCTTAAGGATCCTGGTTAAAAAGCCAGCAACTGCAGCATCCCCCACTCCCCTGTGTCCTGAGGTTGTAGGAACAGGCGCCCGGCGAACGTGAGAGTAAAAGTGCCAAGCTATCTCGCTCATCGCCACCCTGCCCAGTGGCCTAGCAGTATATTCCATCCCTACTACAATCCCTACATGGCCAACTGGAGGATGTTGGTCCAGGAAACTTCAGATCAGAAGATAAGGAGCTGCAGTTTCTTTGGAGATGCCCTGCCAGACTTGCCATACCCTTGGAAAACCTCTTATAGACCTCCTGGATTCACTGTACCAATGTGCAGTGGCCTGGCGGGGTGTCTGTAGCAGCCGGGTGGAGGAGGCCACGAGGTGGGCACCAGGAAGGTTCCCATTGTGCCCAGGAGCAGTGCCGCCCCAGTGACATGACAATGACATGATGGTTCTTTTTTTCCCCTGTATTTTAGTGAAGGGTCTACCGGGTGTTCAGGGTCTCACTACTAGGTCAGACTCACAGTGATCCGCCTGTTTACAGCCTCTTAAGAGCTGGGATTACAGGTGTACACCACTACGCCCAGTCCCAACCGCCCTCTCAGCTCATCCTGGGAGCAGGGCCAGCATGGCAAGCCTGGGGATTCAACTCCCCAGTCCAAATAGCAGGTACTTTAATTTGCTGAGCTATTTGGCCTGCCCAACATGATTCCTAAGCTCAGTCTCTCACCCATGCTTTCCAAGTCACCCTCATACTTTCTGATGCCCTGTGGGCAGCAGTGTGACAATTCCAGTCCTCAGGCTTCTCCTATTCAGCAAAGGCTGTTGCTTCCACTCCTTTATTCTTGCATGGATCAAGAAACTTGCAAATGTGCTGATGGCCTCTTCCCCTCCTGCCTGCATGTGTTTTTTCTGTCACTGTGCTGCCAAAGAAGACTCAGCAGGAAAAGGCACAAGGACAAGAGCCAAGCCACCCTGTCCTGTCCTGCTATGACTCCTTGGGGTGGGGCCTTGAGAGGTCTCCACAGGGTGTGGTGACCTTGGGGCCCATCCCCTAAGGCCTCGGCCATGCACTGAGGGGTGACTGTGGTCTCTTGGCTCCAGTGACTCCTCCTCAACCACTGGACTCTCCATCTAAGGCTGTCTCTGCTTCTCCCAGGGCCTGTTTATGAACTTAGTATGCCCTGAGGGCCACCATGGCTCCTCCCCTGGGGACCACTCCAGGTTCCCACAGGGCCCCAAGGAGCCAGTGCTATCCTCTGGCTTACAGAGAAGCCGTTCAGACTCGAAGACACAAGAGGAATGGCTAAAGCCACACCAGATTCCTGCAATCTGAGGGTGGCAGGCCTGGGGTAGACACAGACACTGCCTTCCCCTGACACTCCTGCCTGGGTACAGGACATCGGGTAGACATTTCTTCCCAAAACTGACCAGTCCCAGAGCCCACAAATCTCACCATGCGTGATTGTACCCATCTAGACTTGTTGGGAAGATTCGGTCCTGTTTTGTATTCTGCAGTGTACAGGAAGGAGAAAGGAGGTCATTAAATGTCTAATGAATTAATAAATTAAAGACAAGTAAATGAGCAATGTTCTTTTTGTCTTAAGCTCTTTTCTGCAGAAAGTATCACATCTGCATTCAAAATGACAACAAAAGTCCAACATTAGGAAGCAAGAAAAAGAACACGCCACCCAGAGCCCCACCCTCAAGGGCGGCACACAAATTATTTTTAATTTCATTTTGCAAGGCTTAGCTTATTCTCTTTAAAAAATTCACTGTTGTGGTTGTATTTAATTAAACCCTTGACAGAAGATCCTGAGAGGGTTTCTTCTTCAGGAATCTGCGCATCTTGTTGAGGGTCACCTTGAGCCCAGGGATACACCCTGGAAGGTTCCACTCGGAGCTTCATCCAGGGCCTCCCCACCTTACATGTCCAGAGGGTCCAAGAGGGGTGAGGAGGGCAGGCTAAAAAAATAAAAAAATAAAAAAAAAAAATGGACACAGATCTGTGGAGGAGCCCAGTCAAGATGTTGCTTCAGGCTTAGAAGCCGATGGTTGCCTGGCATTCCAGCTCCTTGTTTGCTTCAGCCACTCAGTTCTGATGAGCACAGAGTGGAAAGGCCCCTAACATGTACATGTCTGGAGATGCAGCAGGAAGGTGGCCCATGCACCACCTTCCCCCCAGCCCCAGAGTCGTTCCATTCTGTTCCTGACACCATTTTTGTTTCACAAAAGAGAAGTCAAGGGACAAACCCACATCTGTTCCTTAGCACACAGCTGTTTTTATTTTTCTGTCCCCAAATATTTACTTAATCCTCTTTAAAGATCTGCTAGAACACACCTGGAAGCTTGGTTGTTCTTGCACATTCATGTGTGCACAAGTGTACCCCGCATACACACAGGTGTGTGCTAGGTGCTTGCTCAGCTGGGTGGTTCATCTGCCCTGCTTGTGGGATGCCTCTTCTAGGCAGATATGATTGCCTCTGCCCAGAAGTCTTCTGCAATCTCAAATTGTGCCTACAGCTTTCATTCTTGGTCTCTGCCCTGCCATGGAAGTGAGGGGTTCATCTGCTTCCACATCAAGGACAATGTCCTGCCCTGTACCTCACCCTGCTGCCCCAGCAGGGGTTGTGACTACTCCTCCTTTCTTGGCATCATTTGCACAGGCCTCCCTCCACAGAGCAGGGAGAGCACTGAGGGTGGCTGCCAGGGCCCCAGGGACCTGCACAGCCCTCTCTCCCTGGGGCCCACCCCTGGGAACTATGGTAGAAAGCACAGACCACCTACCCTGACCCTGCAAACAATTATTGCATCCCTAATAATCCACAAGGCATTCTTTTACTAAAAATATGTTCATTATCTGAAATGCAGACTTACCAGTGTGCATTTGCTAAATATGGCAACCCTCCCCCAATCATTTACCATGCAGCCTGATACATAACCCAAGCCCAGCAGAACCAGAGTCCCATCCCCACAGGTGGGACTGCTGGCAGGGACAGATCCACCTGCCCAGCCACTGAGATAGGTCATCACAGACAAGGGTACCATCCCTGTGCTATAATACAGAATGGTCCCTCCCACCCCAGCCAAGCCATGTGTGGGTGTGGCCATATCAGCAGGGAAAAATGAGACCACAGCAATTTAAAATGTCCTGTAAAATATTTTAAACAAGACTAGAAAAGTCACTGCACACCCACATATGTCCCATACTGGCCTTACTAAATGCTACCATTATCAAATATCTACTTGACATTATTAAACATTAATATTTTGCCACACTGGCCTCCCATCTTATTTTCTTCACCAAAGAAGATAATAAAGACAGTGAGTGGTAAGACCTCCTGGCTTCCTCCTTCTGCTCTCCCATGAAGAAATTACGGCACGCTTGGCAGCAGGCCTCGCTTCGTAGGTGCGTAGGCCAGAGCAGCCCCCAGGAGCACAATTTCCATGTCAGAAATTCAAGGGCAGGCAATTTTCAGAGTCTCAGCTTCCCGTGAAGTGTCTGTGAAATCAGACACTCATGCTCTGTTGAAAAGATGATGCAGCCACACCTGAGCTTGCACGTGAGATGGGCTTCTCTGGACAGCAATTCCAGTGGGAGAGTGGCTGGAGAGAGGTACTGCGACCGCCCCCCCATTATCCTACAGCAGGACGTGAGATGCCCTTGCCCCTGATTATGAGGTCCTGCAGCCCTGGGGCCGTGGATGTCTTTTTCCTGCTTATTTACCTATTTATGCCTGTTCTAGGGCTTTTAATTGACTTACACTAATTTGCTAATGAAAATGAGATTGGAGACTCTTAACACCCAAGGGGCTGCAGCGGGCCAAACCCCCAGACACCCCAGCCAGTCGATGTCAGCCTCAACTCTCTCCACAGCCCGCCTCGGGGCTGGAGACCTGTGCCCCCCCCCCCCCCCCGCTGAGTTTCCTAGCAGAGGCCACCAGCATTCACAGTCCTCAGTGTTCTCTTCCCAGAAGCCCTGGGCCCTGACCAGAGAGGATCTGAGGCAGTGTAGAGTGTGCCCAAGCTCCCATGGCTGCAGCCACAGTGCTCTGGGGAGGTGCAGGGTAGGCAGCCTGGGACTGCGGTCTCCAACTGGCCCTGCCTGGGGAACTGATCCCAGCCAGCCTGGCTACGCTGACACCTGCCCAGGTCCTCAGTCGCCAGTGGACCCCACAGGGACCAGAGTCTGAGCATGTGCTCACACCCAGCCCACTCAGGTCCTGGCCCTCCCTGACAGGCTGCAGTCATGGGTCTCTCAGGGCCTCCTTGGGAGTCACCTGATAGGCAAGAGGATGGTATCGTGCTCCCACTCTCAGGCCCAGTGACCTGTAACAAGGCTTCTAGCCCATCTCCTTCCAGCCAGGACTACAAGGTCCATACCGATCAAATCTCACAAGTTAAACTTAAATGTTAGATTCATAGACAACTGGATGTTTTAGTACATGAATGTCTCATGTATTATCTAGGATATACTTATATTAAAAAGTTACTGTTGCCTGTAATCCCAGCACTCAGGAGGCTGAGGCAGGAGGATTGTGGTGAGTTCGAGACCAGCCTGAGCTACAAAGTGAGCTTAAGGCCAGCCTGAACTGCATAGTGAGACCCTGTCTCAAAAAGACAAAAAAAAAAAAAAAAGTTACTGTTGCTTATTTAAAATTCATAGTGAACTGGGTTGCCTACATTTTATCTGGCAGCTGCAGACCACGGCCCTCACCAAACACAGTCACCCTCGAAGTCCCTGCCCAAACCCTCCCTGAGTTCCTTGCTTTGTGGCTTGGGCCAGGGTTGCTCCTTGTCAGGCCTCTTCCCTGAGCACGTACGTCATGGCTAGATTCATCCAGCTTTGTGAAAACACAGTCTTTTCACACCCTGGTCTTCAGATCTCTTAGCCTAAAAACTGCCCAGGCCCAAGAGTGGCAGGCCCCTCCACGTGGGCTCCTGGAACACTGGCCCCTGCACCTGGATTGCCCACTGTGCTGCACACACCTCCTGCTCAGTGCCTGTGGTCCCCGATCCTGTTGAATCTGCCCACCCTCCTCCATCAGCTCCAACCTGCTGCTGTGCAGATCTGGGGCACAGCAATGGTGGGTTTGGTGATGTGTCTGACAGTGGTGGCAGTCATAGACTGTCTGGCTCAGGTCACCTACTAGGGTGGTGATGTCTTAGCTGGTGGTCTTGAAGATGACTGCAAAGCCTTGGAGGTAACAGTGTTGAGTGGAATGATGGAGAGGTGGCAGCAATTGTAAGCTATGGGTGCCATGGTGACAGTGGAGAGATGGCAGCATGGGGTGGGGGTCCCCAAGTAGAGATGATGAATCACACATCAGGGACACGGGCACTGTGATAAGGGCACTGGAGCAAAGGAAGCACTGGAGAAGGGACCTGAAGCTCCTCCCACACAATCTAAATTGACAGACCCCCTCCGCTACCCAACATGACTCCAACGCTCTCAACCTCCATCAAGGAAAGGGAGTAGGGGAGGCCGAGGGCACTGGGGCCTCACTATCCTGTCTCCTAGGGACACATTTGCACAGCAGGAATGCACCAAGCATAACTGTGGCAGCTGCTGGCCCCAGGAACCTGAGCCTCAAAGCTGGGGGCAGCCTGTGGGACCAGCCTCTCCGGGGAGGGTGTGACCTATAATGGCCAGGGCCATTGTCTTCCATCTTAGGCTGTGGCATGGTGCCTGGAAGCAAGCTGACTTCCTCACTGTCACACAGGCCTTCCCTGAGCACAATCGGCCTCTACATTCCTGAGCAAAGTCCCCCAGGCCTTGTCCCGATGAGTTCCATACCTTGTACTGCCTCCACCTGAGTGTGGGCTGCTCTGACTCCTGGTCTCTGAGCTCCTGAGCCCTCACTGCCCTTCCCTGATACAGAGGGCCCACAGGGAAGACCCAGGCCTGTCTGTGGGCCTAGAACATTGGTAAGGAGCAGCTATCTGACTGCTGCTGGCCCAGGGACTGGCTGCGGCTGGCAGGCAGTGATTTACAAGTGGTAACATGGAGGAAGATGGAGGCAAGACTGGCCTTCCATGTTTCTGGTTTAGAAAACATCCCATATGCTGGTCTTCTACTTCCCTTTCTCAAGTTTCCTGCCCAGGAATGGAGAGCCATGGAGCACTTTCCCAGCTGTGGTTGAGGGAAACCACAACACATCCTCAGCATAACGCTTGGCCCCACCTGGGTCCGGCAGAGCTTCTGGTGGCAGAAGTAGCAGCTCCAAGGGCCCACTCTATATAGACTAGCCTGACCTTGGGGGCTCCTGCCCCAAGCCAGGTGAGGGCTGTAGATGTTCCCAGAAACGTTTGGCCTGGGAACTTCCAGCCTCCAAATTACAGACTCAGCTCTGGCTGTTAACCTGGGAGAGTCTTGGGCAGCCTCTCAGCTGGAGCTGCCACAGCTGTAGGTCCTCCCCTGCTGTGCTCTGTGGAACCCTCCAGGAAGGATCAGTGGTCTTAAGGGTATGTGTGGTCCCAGAGGTATGTGTCAGAGCTACCTCTGCACCTTGGCACCTGGCAGAGCTACCAAATGAGCAAAGGGATAAACAGGCAATAAGCATGCAGTAGAAGAAACTGAGGCAGAGTAGCCATGTGGCCACCCTCTGGCAGTACAGCTCACCCTCACTCCTCTTCTAACCTCCTGTGATGTATCCTGGCTCCTGGGGCCCAGTGGCACACAGTAGGCAACAATGTGGTACTTACATTTATTTGTGTACCTGTACAGTTCCAACTCATTTGCCCTTTTCCTCCTCAGACTCCACTGAAGCATGGGAATGCCTGGCTGAGGGCTGCCTAGGGACTCAGGCTTAGGGACACCGACTGAGCCTACAGTCCTGATCCTCTAGCATCCAGGTATACCTCGCCTAGGGCACGGAGCACCCACAACCAGGTCTTCACCAGCACTGCCCTGCCCCACACTACATCCCTAGCAACACACACCACAGGGCGTGTACAGAGCCTTGGGAGTGCCAGGCTCTTGTTGGACATTGAGATTGTCTGAAGACAGGGCTGGGAAAGGAAGTGACTTGACTGGTAATTGACTCACTACATTTAGAATGGAAAAAAAAACACTGCTGCATATGAATACAGAATGGATTTTCAAGATATAACAACAGATGTCAAGGAAATCAAGTCACGATGTGATTCCTCTTCTAATCTCCTATGATACCTGGGACCCTGGGGCCCACAGGAGGCCTGGGATGCAGGCAAAATTACACCTAAGTAAGAAGGGATGAAGGCAAAAAACAGAGAGGGTGAACTTCTGACCTAAGGGTGCCAAGAAGCTAACAGAGTATTCAGAGATAAGCTCATCCTGCATGGCCCAAGAGCAGGAGGTCAGAGACATCTCAGAAGGCTTGGGTGTGACTTGGAAGCCACCTCTGACTCACAGCCATACCCAACAGAGGGACCTGGATTTGACACCAGTGCTCAAATGACATCCACCAAGGTCACTTTCTGCATCACAGACCAAGGGCTCCAACACCCCAGAGCCAGATATAAGCGTGCCCAGCAACCTTGCCCCTGTCCAGAGCCCAGGTCTCTGCTCCCACCCCCAAGTGCAAGTGCAGGAAGATGGCAGGCACAGGCCAATCTTGACCATCAGCGTAAACTTGTCCCCTTCTCCTCTCTTCATCCCACCCTGACAGCTGCACATTGCTACCTGCCTGCATGGCTGCTCTGCTGATGTCACCATGAACACTGGGTCTCACATGAAGGGCAGGGTGGGGGATCTGTGCTTGAAGAATGAAAATACAATGGGCCAATGAACTATTGAATGGGTGAAGGAAAGATGGATGGTTGAATGGATCAATGAACAGGTGAAGGATGGGAGGACAGGTGGGTAGATGGAAAGGTGGATGGGTGGGGAGATGCAAGGGTAAATAGGTAGATGGAAAGGCAGGTGATGGAGGAATCAGAACAGACCATGAGATAGATAATGGATGGATAGAAAGACAGATGACGGACAGATAGATGATGGGTCAAAGGGGTATGCAGGTAGACAGATGTCAGAGGCAGGGCTCATGAGATTAGAAAGTGAGAAGCCACATTTCCCACAGGACTCCTGGCCTGTGTGCCTATCAGGCCCTCACCCTGAAGCTGCTCTTGCACTCCTGGGTTGCAGTGGTCACAGGAGGGGAGTGCAGCCCAAGCAGCAGAGAATTGTGCATGGGGAATTCTCATTTCTGAATTCTCACTCTAGCTATGTCACCTCAGAAAACCTTCACTCTTTCTGGGTGGGATGACTTGAAAGACCATCACCAGCCCTCCAGCAGAGCACCAGGTCTTAATACAAGTGTCCCTGGGGATAAGCTGCTATGGGGGTTGGGGCTGGGCCCTCCCTTGGTGTGCAAAAGACAAATGAAAAGCCCTGGGAAGCAGCCACTGGGATCCATGGCCTTGTCTTTGTTCCAGAACTTCTTAGCAGATGAAGGCTTGAGTAATAATGCAAGGCAGGCCATTGGGGACATGGGCACTGGGTGGCAGAGACAGCAAAGGAAGAAAACCAGCGTGTACCACCTGGCTTCTTTCTATCCATGCATAAGAGTCCAGGGGCACCTGGCTCTGTGGATATCAAAGTGGGCTCCACTTGGGGTCCATAGTGGACCCTGCCTTGTTGCTAGCACTGTGACTACCCCTGCCCAGCTTGCAGGGGTGCATCCCACATGGGGATGTGACATACTCAACAGCACATGTGAACCTAGCCATACAGCCAAAGCCCACACACTGAGCCCCGCTTTGTGCCTACTCACATCCTACCACCATTACCATGGAGAAAGGCAAGGTCCCCCAGCCACAGGTGCCACAGGTGCTCATAGCCCCCACTGGCCAGCCAGATGCTCTACCACCTTGAAGGTGCCAGTGGCTAGCATGACCAGGCTGTGGTATCAGTATTCCAGGTGACTCTATCTTGCCAGCTGAACCTAGACAAATCCTCAGCTTCCCTAGCCCACATGGTAGGTGTCTGGATTGAGTGGACAAAGCCCTCAGGGCCCCAGCTCTGTGCAACCTTGATAGGGGAAGCAAATGAAGAACAAGAAAAGACCTCAGACTTCTACCTGGCCAGAGATCGGTGCTGTAGACTCAGCTCTCCAAGCAGAGGCTCACAGTAGGCACCCAGTAGATGTTTGCTGAACTGAACTGAAGGGGAAAATTGACTTTCTTCTGCCACGTGCAGCCTGGAGCCCTCCGATCGATAGCAACCACTGTGCCTCCAGCTTTATTAAGTGGCCACACTATTTGTGCTCATAACTGCAAGAAAAGGGAAGAGGGCACCTTTGATCCTGGTGAGGCCCTGCTGCTTAGTTGCTGCATTCGTGGAGCCCCTATCAGCGCCTGGCCCACAGGGTGCAGGCAGACAGGACTCCTCACAGCATCCCTGTGAGGCAGGGACACTAACAGCCCGGCTCTGGTCCACTCGCCTGGGCTCACACACTCAGCAGAGGCTGGGCTGACTGTTGTCTGGGCTTTGTCTTGGGGCTGGGCGGGACCTGACCTAGAAGTCCCAGGGCATATCAGCAGCTGGGCATCAGCCAAGTACTTCCCCACTTACGAGACCCAGCCAGGCTGGATGCACAGGACTATGCAGCCATGGGCTCTTCCAGGCTCTCTGCATTTCTTATCCCTTTCCATTCCCCCCTGATGCTGGCCCTGGGCCCTTCCTGGATAGCTCAAGATTCTGGGTCCTTACAAGCTCTTTCACCAACTTAGCCTGTGCTCTGAGGTGCAACACTGTCCTAGCACAGAGAGCACAGGCCATGAGGGGCTGGAATCCTTTTCTGGGCTGTAGAGCTGGGTCTGAGAGCCCAGGCTCTGGATGGGAACCCCATGAGTCCTTGCACTGTAAGGCCTGAAATGTTGTATGGGGACACAGGGCCCCATGGACATTCTCTTTGAGAAAGAAGGGCCATAACATTTACAGTCTGCAAAAAGGTGGGCAGTGAGCAGGCTGGGGAAAGGGGGGGGGGCAGCATGCAGGACACAGACCACACAGTCAGCAGGTGCCAGCTGAGCCCACTCCCCATGCCCACTATGCTGGAAAGAGCCTGCTCAGGGAGAAGCTTGTTCTATGCTTAGCTGGATGAACCCTGCCCACAGGGACATTAGCAGAGACCACACCATGCCTCCTGCACCAGGTCCTGTGCTCCCAGAGCGACAGTGCCCTTCTTCTTGCCTCTGTTCACCTGCCACTAAAGGAGGCAAGAGCCTGGGCTTTGTCTTGGGGCTGGGTGGGACCTGACCTAGAAGTCACAGGCCAGGCTCCACCCCTCAAGGGCCCCTTCACCAGGAGCAACCCCTTCCCTCAACCAACTGTTCTGTTTCTGCTGGACCGGGGCTCTGGCCAAAGGACACCACTCTACCTGGGCATCACCAGCAGCAAATAGAGCAGCTGTCCCCTTGTAGCGCTCCCCTCACCCTTCCTTTGATCCACCTCTGCCGCTTCAAGATTTATGCAAATCCCAATTACTGAATTGCTCCTACTGTCAGACACAGGCAGTTGAGTGTCAGATTTGGTCTCAGCCTCCATCAGTACCCAGGCTTGATAGGATAGTTCATAATGTTCTTCCAAGCCAGAGGGATCAGCTCCCATACCTGTTCTCAATAAATACTTCCTCCCCTACCTGTCATCGTGTCTCCCTGACTTGGTGACAGCTGCAGGGCCCTGTTCCCTTCCACAAGCACACACAATGTTTTTGGAAACAGGAGAACACTGGTCAATGAACCAGGACATGCTTCTGATCAACAGCAACCCTGTGGCTGTCACCTCACCATTGTCCCCATTGTCCCTGTCATTAAAAACACCACCCAGTCACCTCCTCCATCCCTGCAATTGCCTACCCAATACTCCTGAGAGCTTGGCCTCCTTGTCCTTCTCCTCTGCTTTCCAGTGAAGGTCATCCAGGTCCCCTGCCCACCAAACTTCTGGCAAAGGACTGAATGAGCGTTTCTCCAAAATTGCACCAGCGGATGCACAAGCACATGTGGAGGTGCTCAGCGCCACCAACCAAAAGGAAATGCAAAACAAACCCCAAGGGACAATAGCTTCCCCCTCTCATGGTGGCCACTATCAAAGCCAGCAGTTGGTGAGAACTTGGGAAAGTTGTAAGCCTTGCCAATAGCACTGAGGCTGCTGTAGAACACAGAAGGGAGCTCCTCTCAGAATAAAATGTAGCATCACTGATCAAAAGACTCCACTTCTGGCCATGTGTGGACCTGAAAGAGCTGGAAGAGGGGAGTCAGGCAGAACCCTCACAGTATAACTGCAATAGCCTTGTTCTGAGAATCCACAGGTGGACACAGCACAAACATCCATTATGGATGAGTGAACAAACAGCACGCAGCGTTGTTCAGCCTTAAAGAAAGGAGACTCTGAGCCACGGAAGGAAGAAGCTAGAAGTCATTCTGCCTTATGAAATGAGCTGGTAACCAAAGTACAAGTGCTTTGTGATTCCACTTGCAAGAAGGTCATGGACAAGTCAAGTTCAGAGACAGATATTAGGGCAGGGAGCAGGGGCCTGGCACAAACAGTGGGGAGCTAGCATTTAGCGTAGACAAGTCTCTGTTTTGAAAAATGAGATGAGCTCTGGAAACAGATGGGGCTGACGCAGGCACAGCGCTGAAGACGTTCCCAACACTGGAGCCAGCCCTGTGACAGTAAAGGTGCACACCAAGCTCATCGGTACCCACCTCTAATCCCAGCACTCCAGGAGGCTGAGGCAAGATCACAAGCTCAAGCCCAACCCAAGCAACTTAGTGACTTAACAGACTTTGTCCAAAAAAATAAAAATAAAAGGTCTGGGAGTGTATCTCAATTCCAGTGCCTGGAATTCAATCCCCAGTATCCAAAAAGAAGGAAAAAGAAGCCAAGGAAGTACATACAAGGTTTACATTGGATTATGATTCAGCTGTCTCCTCCCATAAGAGGTGACACCTAACAACCCACCATTTAAAGGAGGAAGGGTTTAATTTGATTCAGATTTTCAGAGGGTTCAGTCCAGAGTCAGATGGATCCAAGGCAGAGGCTTCGTGGAAGAAGGGCGTGGCAGAACAATCTGCTCAGTTCATGGGAGCTCAGTTCATGGAAAACAATGTCCACCAAGCACTGGAGGAGGAGGTAAGATACATGCTACAGTCTCACACCTCAGTGACCACCCAGATGTACCCCGCTGTGTGCTGTACTAATCCCCTTGGTGGCTCCCCAGCCAATCAAGTTGGCAATTAAGTTGAACTGTCACCTATACTTTAGCACAACTGAGAAGGAATTAGCCTGAAGAGAGATGGGCTCTTAACCACTGTGGGACTTGTTGGAGAGCCCACTTAGAAAGAAAATCTACAGCATGTGTAGCTGGCCCTGCAGGCCGTCTGTGAAAGAAGCTCACACACAGCCCTCCAACCCCAACCGGCAGCCTCGCTGTGAGCCATCCCTGTCCTGTCCCAGCAGGAGCGCATGTGTGCCTTTAGACCCAGAGCTACACCACACTGACAAAAGACCCTAGTAGAGACTCACCACCCAGGACTGACTGAGAGCACCCTGGGGTTGAACAGTGACCTCCTTGCCCTGCTTTGGCACCACTCCTTGGCCTGATTCAAAGTCCTTACTTCCCCTGAACAAGGGGTGGCAGACTCAGTCATCTCCTAGGAGCCTCTGCCTGGGAGCTGTGTTCACCCCAGGGACTCCAAGAGGTTGCTGTTCGCAGCTGCCCTTCCCACAGTCTCCTGTGTAGCTGACCACACCTTCCTTCTCTTCCACCCCACCTCCTAGAGGAGCACTGATCTCTGTCACTCATAGCCACCAGCCCCATTCCCTTGGGTGTTGGCAGGACACCAAGAGACAAGACCTGGGGCATCTACCCTCATGGGGCATCCACAGCCCTTGCCCTGGAACTAGTGCCACAGCTGAACCAAGCATTGCAGGAGGTCAACCTGGATGAGAGGAGAGACTATGCTGCACCCTCCCTGCCAGCCAGCAAGCTCCACAGTGATAAGATGCCCCTGGCATGTGCTCAGCACCGTGGCGGGTCTCCACAGTGGACGAAGCTCTCTCAGGAGGAAAAGGCTTTGTGGGACCACCAATCGTAATCTTGTGTTCCCACACAGGCCTCTGTAGGAGCCTTTGCCTCCCCACGAGAAGTAGAGATTAGGCCATTTCTCTCTCTCTCTCCTAACCCTGCCTGGCCCCCAGCAGTGGTCAAAATGACCTCCCCATCTTGAATCTGGCCACGCCCCTGTCTCTGGCCACCATCTTACCTGTGGGGCAAAGCTTTACCCCATGGGCCTAGCAGCCCTGGTCCTGGCCTTCTCTTTGCACCTCCAGGACCATAGCAGGTGTGCACTGCCCAGTGAAGCACTCACAGACCTCACCCATGGTCTCTGACCACCCCCATCCACCCTGAACACTGGCTCTAGGCCCACTCCCTTCTCTCCAGACCCCACAGGTCCATGTGCCCATCACACAGCCAATATATGGGGCCATAAACCACAGGGACCCTGCCCTGGGGACACCCTAACCCTCCAAGCCTAACAGGCTTGTCCCTCAAGCCTTAGCAACTGTCCACTGGTGGAGGAGGGATGAGTGAGTGACCACAGAGCTGGTGGTGTCCCAGTGAGGCCCCAGGCCTCTGCTGCCTCTCAGGACATGAGTGCCTTCAGGATGGGGGTGGAGGATTGGCCTGTGGGGTGGGCTCACAGAGCAGGAAAGTAGAGGAAGGAGGGCTTCCTGGAGACAGCATTCACAGGCAGAGGGCAGTGTCTGTGCCCACAGGGGGCCTGACACAACAAGGCATTCTCAGCAGGAGGAAGGATGTACAAAGGTCCAACAGTTAGAATCCTGGACAAAGTGGAAGAGGGAAGAAGATTCCAGAACCCCAGAGAGGGTCAGGAGAGGATATCACGTGTCTCTGATGGGGAAGCCCCCACTCTGGGGCTACAGGAGGGACATCTGAGGGGAGAAGATCGGGGGATCTACACAAGGCCAGGCACTCCTGGCCAGTTCGGCCTCCAGCATGAGGCACTGCAGGGGAAAAGCCTGCAGAGGTGAGCAGTGCCCAGGCCTCTCATTTGAGCTCTCTGGCAGGTTCTAAGGCAAGAGGAACAGGGCTGGGCAGCGGCAGATGTGCCCTTCGCCTCCTGATGGGGACACCCAGCTGTGCGGGCCAGGATTTCACCCCTTGGGGCCTAGGTAGGCAGCCAGGGTCCCCTAAACATGAGTTTTCTCCCTAGCCCCTTAAAACTGCAAGATGTGGGCACCAACATCACGCTACTGTGGAGCTGGCCTCTCTCACAGCTGTCTCCCCACGGGAGGCCAGGCAGAACCCAGCACAGGAGGCAGATGCCTGCCATCTGAGGGGACACACAATGGTCACCGTCCACACCCAAGTCCCTCTGCTTTTCTCAAGTCAGTAGAAGTCTGGAAAGCCCAGGTCCCCCACAGAAGGGAGGCTGCTAAGCAAAATATGCAAAACAAAAATAGGACCTTCACTGGCTCCTAATGAGAAAGGAGTGGCTTGGGGTGGGGGCGGGGCTGAGGAAGGGAAGGAACATATTTATGATTCAAGTTGAGCTCCTGATACAATCAAGGCTCAAGAAACAATGTATGCAAATGTATGTAAATGACATGAGGTTAGGAAGGGACTGCTCCTGGAGGAGGCATGCAGAGGGTGGGAGAGGCCAAGACCACAGACTCGGCCTGGCCTCCGCTGCAGGCCCTCAGTGGGAGCACTCAGCAGAAGGAGCATTCTGCAGAGCCCCACCGCGCAGGGTTCCCATCCACCCCAGGGCCCACTCCTGTCAGGCTGCCTGTGCTCTGCACCCTGCGTGAGGCTTGGTTTGGGCCCAGACAGGGAGCTCCATCCTGCTCCTTCCTCTCGGGACACCTGGGTTCCTGGCATCCCATGTCTGCCTAGGCCTCTTCCTCCAGGGATCCCAGCACTGCATTCCGCCTCACATCTGTGAGGACAGGGGCTGTCATGGCACTGTCTACACCACTGCCTCCTCTGAGGGCACCGTCCTTTCGGCAGGAACCCAAAGGTCTCGCCTAAGATCTGGGCACACGCGGTGGGGCTCCGTGCAGGCTGAGGGGCAGGAGGGTGCCCTCCGCTTACCAGGCCAGCAAGATTCCACTTCCCAGCCTCACTGAGGCTACACAGGAGTGAGGCCTAGCTCCATGCAGTGGAGACAGAGAGGAGCAGGGCCCCACTGTATGGTGGCCACACCCTCCGGCTTATAATTATACACAGCTCTCACTGTGTCTGAGATTTTCAGGCCACGTGTGGCCAACCTGACTTTGGGGGCTGCTTGAAGTCCCCATACATATCTGACAAAGCCAGGACCTGTGAGTGGCTGTGTCTGTAGATGGGCCCAAAGAGGTGACTGAGATATGGTGATGTCACCTGAGAGGACCCTGGCACAATCTTGCCAGCCTTCTTAAAAAAAAGAGATAAGGACACAGACATACCCCCAGGAAGGCTCATATGAGGGTGGGGGTAGAACATGTTTCTGTGGCCAGGAGCCAGGAGCTGCCGTGGCAACACTCTGGCCTGTGATGCCACCTCCACACCAAGCCACGGACCTTTACAGTGTAATCACCAGCCAAGGGCAGCCTTGGGGGTGAAGGGCAGCAGAAACGACTCATGCTGGCTCAGCGGAGGGTGCCCAGCCAGGAGGGTAAGAAGGAAGAGCCAGCTGGGCAAGTGGAGCAGGTGCCAGGAAAACAAAGGGCCCTGGGCACAAAGCTGCCCCACCCATCTCCTGGTCAGATCAGTGTAAAAAATAATTAAGCAGCCAGTGTCTGGAATAGTGCAGCCTCAGCTGAGCCCCCCGGCAAGTGTTCAGAGGTTGCTTAGACACAAAGGCAGGAGCGACAGCTGGCTGAGAGCTGCCTGTGACAATGACAGGGCACACCAGCCTGGAGCCCGAGCACCCACAGCCACACCCTCTCAGTGCAAGAGGGTCGCGCTGCTTCTGCACACAGGGTCAAAAGGCATAGCACTGCGGGCCTTTCAGAGTCATGGACGCTGCAGGCCAGCAGTGCAAGGACCAAAGGACACCCAGCCAGGAGGACACCCTGCCTGTCTACCACATGAGGTAGCTAGCGGTCCACAGGGGGCAGGGATGCGTGAGGACAGCAGAAGACTTCAAGGCCCGTCACCTTGAACCCAGAGTAGCGTCCACCTTCCTCTGCTGCTGACAGCCCCAGCCAGTAGCTGTAATTACCATGGAGCTGCTGGCATCCAAATAATGTAACAGTTATCACAAATAATATGCAGCTGTGGTGAAGATCAAGTTATTTATAAAAGAATTAATAACAGCATGTGAGTGTACGAATGTACTCACTGCAGTGGGGACACGCAGCTTTTGATGAACACAAATTTTTACAGGCCACAGGTCACATCTCCTTAAGACGGACTTCGGCATCTCCACACGTGTCTATCAACTGACTGCTGGAATCCAGATCCACACCCCAGAACACAAGCAGCAGGACACACATCAGACCTGGTGTCCTTGCCTGGGAGGGCACCCAAGAACCAGCCAGTGCTCCTGGAACAGCAGCCACTTAAACAAGTTATTGGACCCAAAGAGCAAGCACTGTCTCAGGGATATAAAGGCACAAATAACTTGGAGACAGGGGATTGATGGGCCCTTGGCTGCTGAGTCCGACACAGGCGGGTATCCCCCTCCCTGCTGCCCCTCGGTGGCCCCCACTAGCCCCACTGTGAGAGATGATTCCAGGCCAGGACAAGCCAGAGCTCAGTCGGAAACCAAATCACTGACTGCCTACAGGAGGCTCTGGGTTCTTGAAGCCCCTGCGTTCACTTCTTTGCCTTGTGCAGTAACTCAGCTTGTTACACTGGGAACATTACCATAGCAAGAGCCTAATTTGGGCTCACAGTTCACTCTAAGCTCAAGAGGCTGCACCTGGTACGTATCGCCCTGCTGCAGAGTCCTAGGGCCCCTGTTGCAGAGTCCTAGGGCTGGGGCGGCAACGTAGGCAACAACAGGGAGCGCTGTTGTCTTCTCCGGCCTCTGGCCCTCTCTGTATACAGCCACCAGAATGCAATCACAGCCCCACCCCATCTAATCCTAGCCAGAAACTGGAAACCTTCGATCTTCCTTGAGAACCTCAGTATCCCTGCTCCTTAGCAATCAGCATTCCAGGACCCCTGTGGAGCGCCCCGCTGTGTACCAGGTACCGGGCCAGTCTGTCCTGCAGCACAGCCTGGGAGTCTGCAGTGCAGCTGAATCCCTTGCGTGTGTGTGCTTGGCTGGGGCTGCCTGCTCAGCGCTGTGCCTGCTATTTCAGTTCACAACATTTATAAAAGCGCGGGAGCCCAGCCCTGCATTCTGGAGCTAACCTTCCCATCCTCAAACCGAGCTTCTGCATGCTAATTGAAAAGTGATTAATTACCTCCACTCTGCCTCTGCTCTGGCCCTTGTTCTCCACT
>PVKA01018958.1:0-34074 GCA_004027165.1 Ctenomys sociabilis | reverse complement strand
CATGATATTGACACATGTGTGTCTGGTTTATTTCACTTATGAGTATATGTTCAAGTGGCATCCACTTCAGTATAAATGCTTCAAACTTATCATTCTTAATAGCTGAGTAATACTCCATTATATAGAAATACCACATCTTTTTTCAACCATTCCTCATGTGATGGACATCTTGGTTGTTTCCAAGATTTTGCTATCATGCATTGCACTGCTATAAAGATAGGTACACATATATCTCTATGAACAATGTTTCCAGATCCTTTGGGAAAATTCCCAGTAGTGGGATAGCTGGCTTGAATGGGATTTCTAGTCCTACTGTTTTGAGGAGTCTCCATACTGACCTCCACAATGGTTGTACCAGTCTACATTCCCACCAGCAGTGGAGAAGTATTCCCTTTTCCCCACAACCTCTCCAACATTTGTTGTTGGTTGATTTCCTTATGATAGCCATTCTTTCTGGAGCGAGGTGATATCTCAGTATTGTTTTTATTTGCACTTCATGAATGGCTAGCGATGTGGAGCATTTTTTTCATGTATTTATTCACTTCTTTAATTTCGTCCTCTGAGAAGTGTGTATTCACGTCAGATGCCCATTTCTGAATTGGGTCTTTAAATTTGAGGGCCCTGTTATATCTCAGTTCTTTATATATTCTAGACAGTAGTCCTCTGTCTGATTGCTTATTAGTTAGGATTTTTTCGAAGTTTGTGGGTTGTCTTTTCACTCTGTTGACAATTTTTTTTTGACTTGTAGAAGCTCCTTAAGAAGAGTTGGTCCCATTTGTTGATTCTTTCAAGAGCTTCCCGTGTGAATATATGTTTGTTCATGAACTGTTTACCTATCCCTATGTCTTCAGGAGTTCCTCCTACTTTCTCTTCCAGGAGATTGAGTGTTTCTGTTTTAACGTTTAGATCTTTAATCCATTTTGACTTTAACTTAGTGCATGGTGATAGAGCTGGGTCAAGTTTTAGTTTTCGGCAAGTAGAAAGCCATGTTTTCCAAGTCCAGGGCCTGATGGAGTCACAGCTGAATTCTACAAGAGATTTGTGGAAGATATAATCCCCACACTCCAAAAACTCTTCCATGAAGTTGAAAAGGAAAATGCCCTCCCAAAATCATTTCTGGAGGCAAGTTTAATACTTATTCCAAAACCAAGGAAAGACGCAACCAAAAAGGAGAACTACAGGCCAATCTCCTCATGAACATAGATGCAAAAATACTCAACAAAATCCTGGCAAATAGAATACAGCAAATCATCAAGAAGATCATACACCATGACCAGGTAGGATTCATCCTAGGGATGCAAGGATGGTTCAATATTCGAAAATCTATATATGTAATACACTGTATTAATAAACTGAAATCTAAAAACCACATGATCATCTCAATTGATGCAGAGAAAGCCTTTGACAAAGTCCAACACTCAGTCATGTTCAAGGTCCTACAGAAAATTGGAATAGATGGACTCTATCTTAACTTGATAAAAGCCATCTATGACAACCCAAAAGCTCATATAATCCTAAATGGGGAAAAACTGAATTCTTTTACTCTTAAATCAGGTACAAGACAAGGATGTCCTCTATCACCCCTCCTATTCAATATAGTCTCGGAATCCTTAGCAACAGCCATTAGAAAAGAGGGAGAAATAAAGGGAATAAGAAAAGGTAAAGAAGAAGTTAAATTATCACTATTTGCACACGACATGATACTTTACTTGGAAGACCCCAAAAAATTCTACCAAGAAACTACTAGAACTGATAAGGAAATTCAGTAGCATAGCAGGATACAAAATCAATACGCAGAAGTCAATAGCATTCCTCTATACAGATAACAAACACACTGAAAGGGAAACTATAGAAACAATACCTTTCACAATAGCACCACGAAAAATGAAACACCTTGGGATTCACTTAACCAAGGATGTCAAAATCTTTTCACAGAAAATTACAACACCCTAAGAAAAGAGATTATAGAGGATTTCAGAAAATGGAAAGATATTCCATGCTCCTGGATAGGAAGAACCAACATCGTGAAGATGGCCATACTCCCAAAATTGCTGTACAGATTTAATGCAATCCCTATCAAGCTGCCACCAACATACCTCCCAGATATTGAGAAATCATTCCTAAAATTTATTTGTAACCACGAAGGACCTAGAATATCAAAGTCAATCTTGGCCGATAAAGACAAGGCAGGAAGCATCACAATTCCTGACTTAAAATTATACTACAAAGCCACTGTGATAAAATCAACATGGTATTGGCAAGAAAATAGACCTGAGGATCAGTGGAATAGATTAGAATATGCAGAGGCATCTACGAAAACACTCAGCCATCTTATCTTCGACAAAGGGGCTACACAAGCTCACTGGAAGAAAGATAGCCTCTTTATCCATTATTCTTTTGTATACAGCAGCAAAATATTTCCACAAGCATACTCTATAAATGGAATTCTCCTTCACCCTATGGATCATTATTATATCTTGGTCTGCAGAGTGGATATCAATGAAGTAGCAGTTTCTCAGTCTTACAAGTGACACTTGGCCACCAGTAAATTTCATGGGCATTATCCATGTCCACAATATACTAGAACTTTGTGCAATATTCTACCTCCAAATTATTAGAAGTGATTCTCATTTATTTGGCATTCCAGTATTTATCTTATATTTTTTTCTTAGTAATTCTTTACTATCATGAAAACATTTCCTTAGTTTAATTGTATTAACACATTTAATTTTTAATTAATATTTAATATTCTGAATATTGCTTTATCTTAATTTTTATTTTAATATTTATACTGTTTCTTTAACTTACAATGTATTTAAAAGAGAGGGTATGATATTTTCTTCTAGTATTAGAAACTTTAAAATGGAGTTGGGCGTGGTGCCACATGCCTGTGATCCCAGCACTCCGGAGGCTGAGACAGGAGGATTGTTGTGAGTTTGAGACCAGCCTGAGCTACACAACGAGCTTAAGGCCAGCCTGAACTGCATAGTGAGACCCTGTCTCAAAAAGGCAAAAAAAAAAAAAAAAAAAAAAAAAAAACTTTAAAATGTATATTTCTATTATCCATTGACTTTATATTACTTCTTCCTTGTCCTTTATACACACACACTAACATACACACACATAAACATATATATAATTATAACCCGATATAACATTGATACTGTTTCATAGAAATTTTTAATGATCTTTCAAAGGGATTCTTTATTCATGATTGTACAGCAACGTCTTTTGCCTTCTGAATTATGCTCTTCATTATTTCCTATATGCTATGTCTGGAGGCATTAGAACATTTCAAGTTTGTATAAATGGAAAGCATTTTCCTTTTAGTTTTCAAAGGTATGTTTGCTAAGTATAAAATTCAAAGAGGATAGATCTTTATTTTTTTTCTTGCAGTTCTTTAATTAGACGAGTTTTTCACACACTTGGGCTTTTTTTTTCTTTCTAATGTGGAACAAGGTGCTATTTAATTTTGTTCTTCCATAACTAATATTTTTTATGTATATGATTTGTTTTTTCCTTTACAATAAATTTTGGACAATTTCATTTTTGTGTATTTTGGTATGATTTTATTTAAATTTTTGTGCAAAAGGTTCATTTTTCTTGGAAATTTGGTGTTATAAGTTCAACTAGATTCAGAAATTTTTAATCTATAAGTATATATTGCCTATGCCTTTGTACATTGAAAATCCTAATTATACGAGTATGAGTCTGTTGATTTTGGCACAGAGTGAACTATTATATGACTGATCTGTGAATTCTTTCTTCTCTTTTTTGTTTGTTTGGTGGAAACGGGATTGAACTCAGACCCTTTTGCTTGCCAGGGATGCACTTATTCTACTGATCTATCACCCCGGCCCATCTTCTTCATTTTTATTTTGGACAGTTTTTATTGTTATACTAATTTAAGCTTGTAAGTAATGTATTTACAATGTGCAATCTATTATTGAGTTCATACTCTGTATTCATTTCAGAAATGTTTCTCTAAAATTCACTCTACATCTTATATCTTTCACATTTCAATACTTGCCTACAATTTTTAATATGATATGTAATTATTGATTTTCAATAAAGTTAATGAAAAAAGTGAATAGAGTGAAACAACTGGCGTATGACAAAAGCAAAGTCATCAGCCACTATGTTTACTTCCAGGTACACAATATTTCTGAAATGTTCCACTCCCATTAAAAAGAATGGCCAGGACTATATAGAAGTCCTAATGGTAACCACCTTTCCACAAATAGATTGAAAAGGAGCTATTTGTGAAAATACAAAGGTTGTAAGATTGAGTTCAGGGTGCTTTCTTCTTGTTAGGTAGTTAATCAAGATAGTTACATGATTTTTTGAAAAAATCAGAGAAGGGAATCATTATTCCAGGTTTGAAATAAAATCATACAGCCACTTTTCACAAAAAAGCAGGCTTCGTTCAGAAATGGGAAAGGCTATATATCAAGGATTTTCTTGCTTAATCTAGTAATGAAATAAGAGTTACCCTGTGCCTTCACACACCAATTTTTGCTTTTGATTATATCCTCTTCCTTTTTTATCGATTTTAAAAATTACAAAAAAATCAAATTTATTGATTATAAAGAAAGTTTATCTGTTGACAATAAATGCTACAATAGTCAGTGTTGACAGCTGGGATCTAACCCCCACTTGTAAGATCAGGGCAGCTGAAACTATTTTGTTCTAAAATTTCATTTCAAGAAATGAATTCTTACATGTCACTACCACTGAAAATTTTAAAAGAATTCTAAAAGTGAAGATATATGGAAAAATGTGTAGGAAAACTAAGTTTCTTCATGAAGTTCTGTAAGGCTATATTATTAGAATACTGTTAACAATAGAAATTTCTGTTGTTATCCTTTTGGCTGCATTATTTTTAGTATAACTACCACTCAAATGTCAGTGTGCACTGAAATGAGATTTCCTAGCTGGTAAAGCATCTAGTAAAACGCTTGTAACATTAAGTAGAAGATTAACATATCAGTATATCAAAATGGTAATCCTCGCTTTGTAAGAATGAGGTCAAGCTCTCTGGATATCTAAATCCTTGTAACAAAGAAAACCACTAAATGTTAAATAAGTTATTTTTTTAGTTTTAATTGTCATATAAATGTCACAGAAGAACAGCTTTGAATATTTTTAAAAGATTCACTGAAGGATTTCCTTCAGAAGGATGTAAACACAAATATAAAGGTATATTCTAAAATGACAAGATAAAAAAAAAAAAAAAAGCATTAGGGGCTGGGGAGATGTTTCAGTGGAATAAGCGCTTCCCTGGCAAGTGCAAGGACCTGAGTTTAATCCCTGGTTCCACCAAAAAATAAAAATGAAAAAATATAAAAAATATAAAAAAATAAAAGGACAAGATAATGGCTTTTTAAATTTGATCTACATAGTAAATAAAACTGGTTAGTTCAGTGGAAAAAATGCATACTTAAGACTATCTTAGTATTTCATTGGCAAATGTCTACTTACTTTATCATCCACTAAAGAAAAACAATGAAGACACTCACATGAAAATTTCAAGTGCACAGCATAGTGAGCCTCCTCTGAGCTGCAGGGTGGCTGGAGCTGGAGTCTTCTTCTGGTTCACCAAACTTCTCACTGAGAGGCTTCCCCTGCTGCTAAGGACTCTGCTCACCTATCCAATTCTCTGTCTCTTAGATATGGATCCACTTATCTACTAGGATGTGTGGAGTGGTTGGTGCACCTGAGCACAGAAGACATAAAGTTTAAGGGTAAAGCATCATTAGGTCATCTCTCAGTAGACTTCTAACTACAGTGTCTGTGACAAGATCGCCCAGGGGTGAAGAAAATCACACCTGAGGATCCAAGTGGAATATTTCACCTCTTCACTGTATTCTCCAGTTCGCCAAAGGCATCAGGGAGAGTTCTGCACAGAACTTTTCTGTAAATTCCCTGACATAAGAATGTAAGGAATGATGGTTCATAATCATATGGAAGTTGAGGTGAATACTTGGGGAGTATCGCAGTCTGCTTGCCAAACCTGACAACATACTACTTTAACCATGAAATCAAATGAATATCAAATGAATACTGCATGATACATAGAAAATAGATAACACCCTTTTCATTTCAGTGAAATTTCTGGTAGAGTGAAAGCAAAAGCAGCAGAATAAATGTAGCAAAATGAGTTGAATTATAGGAAATGAAATTTATAAGGTAGAATCAAATCAAAGTTAATACAGACAAGAAATAATTTTTGTAAAGTTTAAAATATTCTTCATACATTTCAACATTTCATGAAAATTTTCAGTTTGACAGTGTAAGGAATTTTTAGAAATATAGAATCTGGGGGTCAATAAGAACCACTATTTAGAAATGAAAGATAGGGGACCCCTCTAGACTCAACCCAGGCCCGGCATGTGTATGAGAGGGCATTCTCAATACTGCATCTGCTAGATCCCTCTGGAACCAGTCCAACCTGGCATGTGAGTGAGACTGTCCGTCTTGCTCTCAGAACCCCACCAGACCCAGCCCAAGCCCAGGCTCAGTAAATGTGTGGGAAGCTTCCGCACTCCCCTGTGCCCTATGGACCTCTGCAGATAGAGCCCAGGCCCACCCTTGTGTGAGACCTTCAAGGGCGATCTCTGGAACCCTCGACCCCTCCAGACCCAGCCCAATCCCACACCCAGAGAGTGTGTGGGAGTGCTTCTGTTCTTTCCTGCGCCCACTGGACCCCTTGGGACACAGCCCAAGCTTAGCATGTAAGTGAGACCTTCAGCAGTGCTCTCGGGATCACTCCAACTCCTCCAGAAACAGGCAAGCCCTGGAATGTGAGAACTTCATCAGCTCTCTCTGGACCTATCCAGACCCAGCCCAAGCCCAGGCCCAGCTAGTGTGTGGGAGAGCTTCCAGGCTTCCCTTTGCCTGCTGGAACCCTCTGGAACCAGGCAAGGACCACGAGTGAGTGAGTCCTGCTGTCCTGTTCTCTGCACACCTACAGAACCAGCCCAGAACTGGCATACAGGTTGGGGTGAAACTCTGTAGCTGAAATCCCCGCAGAGAGGCCAGGGGCCAGAACCACCCAGCTAATCCAGGACCAGGACATCTTGTGAGAGGGATACAACAGGTTCGCTTCCAAGGCTGCAGCAGGAAGAATCTCAGCACAGCAGTCAGACCCAAGACAGGCACAACTAGACAAACTCCAACTTTGTAGATTTGCACCTGAATTTCAGTATGTGCTCAGGTTATAACTGCACCAATGAACAACACCAAAGGTCAGAGGACAGTGAGATACAAAATGACAAAGAGGAAGAGGAAAATGCAATCTCAGGCCCTGAGCCCACCCTGAAAAGTGCAGAAGACACTAGCACAGAAGAAAGTGGGAATCACACAACTGAAATGTGTGAATTAATAACATCTGAAGTAAAGAAATAACTGTAGAAAGATATAGAGGAACTCAGATCAGAAATAAGCTCTGAAATAGAAAAAAAATCTCTGAATTAATAGCATCTGAAGTACAGAATCAAATGCAGGAACATATAGAGGAAATTAGATCAAATATAATCTCTGTAGTAAAAGAACTAATAACTGCTTCCAAAAAAGACACTGATAAAAAAATAGATGAGATTAGAAAAAAGATGTATTCCTTGAATGAGAAATATAGGAAACAAAGAGATCACATGAAAAAGAGTCAAAGAGATAAAGGGGAATTTAAAATCTTAATCACAAGCTTGCAAAATTTTGTGAAAGTGAAGATAAAGTTTCAGATCTTGAAAATGCCATCACAGTTAGTGAAAAAGTAAGAAAAGATCCCTTAAAAACAACTAGAATGCAGAAAAAAATAATTCATCACCTGAAAGACAATGCAAAGATGAATAACGTGCTACAAATAGGCATCAGTGAGAAAGAAGGAGTCAATGAAAAGGATACAAAAAGAATACAGACAGAAGTAATAGCAGAAACCTTACCAGATATGAGGAAACAATTTGAAATTCAGGTAAGTGAAGCATGTAGAACACCAAATATCAGTCCAACTAAAAACACACTGAGACATCTAACAGTCAAGATCTGAGAAATTTAGCCCAAGAACAATATACTGAAAACCGATAGAGAAAAGAAACAGATCACATTTAAAAGAAAATCCATCAGAATAACAGCAAACCTCTCTTCACAAATCATGGAGGCAAGAAGAGCATGGAGCAGAGTACAGTTCCTCTATGAAAACAAATTCCAACCCAAACTACTATTCCCTACAAAATTTTCTTTTATGTTTGATGGAGAAGTGAAATACTTCTATGGCAAAGAACAACTAAAAAATTTCATGATGACGAAGCCAACCATACACAGACTACTAAAAGATGTCCAAGAGAGGGACCAAAATGATCAGAAAGCAACGAACAAGAACAGAAGGAACCCACTAAATAGGGAAAACAATTACATACAGAACAAAACACAGCAGGTAAATAACATGTCAATCTTAAGTCAACATACGTGAATTATAACCATAAATGTAAATGAACTCAATTCACCGATTAAAAGAAACAGACTGGCACAGTGAATTAGGAAACAAAACAAAACAATATGCTGTATAGAAGAAACAGATATAACTGGTAAACAAATTCATAGGCTGAATGTCAGAGGATGGAAAACAGTATGTCCAAGTAACTCAGAAAAAGCAGGGGTAGCAATCCCGTTGTCTGACAAACTCAACTTCAAACCAAGAATGATCAAATGAAATAAAGAATGCTAGTACATACTGGTTAGGGGGAAAATCCAAGAGGAAGTGGTCATAAACATAAATATGTATGCAACAATTATATAAGACAAATCTTAATTGACATAAAAATATAATATCCAATACCATGATCTTAACAGTAGATGTGAACACCATCTTATCCCAAAAAGATAGGTCATGAAGAAAAAGAAATTATAAAGAAGTAGCAGAACTCAACCAGAGCTTGGAACAAATGGACTTGGTGGACATATACATAGTGTTTCATCAAATCACAGCTGGTGGAAATGTAGGGTGGTGCAAATATTATGGAAATCAGTCTGAAGACTCCTTAGAGAAGTAGGACTGGAAATCTCATTCAAGCCAGGTAACCCTCTACTGGGAATTTTCCTGTAGGAACTGAAAACATGATATCATAGGGATATATGTGTAACTATGTTTATAGCAGCACAATTTGTGATAGCCAAATTGTGGAAACAACCAAAGTGCCATTCCATGAGGAATGGTTGAAAAAGATGTGGTATTATTACACAATGGAACATTACTCAGCTATAAAGAATGATAAACTTGAAGCCTTCATATTTATATAGATGCAACTTGAAGATATACTTTGTTTTGCTTATCTTTTTTTAATAGCACATTTTTTTCAAATCAAATTAATAGGACAGATTCAAATTAATACATTGCATGTTATTTTCATAGTGGTTTCTTGTTCTACAAGGTGCATACATGATATTCTACTTACAAACACTATTAGCGCAGATATCTCTAATCCTTGAATTAAAAGAATGTAACTGTGTACTTCTCTTATTTTTTAAAAGCTGAATTATAGTACAGTTTCAATATTTAATATTTCCTACATTGTTACCTTCCTAGTGGTTGTCCATAGTACTAGAAGCTGACATAATATCTTGTCCAACCTCTATTAGTGCAAATATTGCTTCTCATAGAATTGTGCAGAAGTATTGCATGTTTCTTTTAACTATACTGTTTATACAAACACAGCGTGGTTCTTCCTCTGTATCCACGATTTTTGTTTAGACCTGTCAAAGAAAGACACTTCATTGGCATTCAACCATTACACGTGCCTGAATTTGGCGACACAAAAACAGTTCAGTAGTCCACAATAATGGTGAGTTATCTGAAGAAGTTTTTTTTCTTCATAATGTTTTGGTATCATAGAAGGTGCATACATGATATTATACTTACAGACACTATTATACAGTATGTCTCTTATCAGTAAATAGAGTGTAGCTGTTTGTGTATCTTATTTTTTATACCTGAATTACATCAAAGATTCAATAATTAATACTTTCTACCTTGTTATTTTTCTAGTGGTTGTCCATAGTACGAGAAGCTGACATAATATCCTGTCCAACCACCATTAGTGCAAATCTTGCCTCTCATAGAATTATGTAGAAGCACAGCATTATCTATCACAACTGTACTGTCTATACACACACATCATGATTCTTCCTTTCTACACCTCTTCCTTTGTCTACACCTGTCAGAGATGGGAACTCCATTGTCATTCAACTAACTTAGGTGCTTGAACTCAACAACACAATCCAACACAGTCCAGCATTCCACAACAATAGTGAGTTATCCAAAGAAGTTGTCAACCATAGCCATTTACAGCTCAACTTAATATTATGGCCCCATGATGTATACTTCATTTATATACTTT
The DNA here is from genome assembly GCA_004027165.1 of Ctenomys sociabilis. Taxonomy (NCBI): domain Eukaryota; kingdom Metazoa; phylum Chordata; class Mammalia; order Rodentia; family Ctenomyidae; genus Ctenomys; species Ctenomys sociabilis. The sequence continues at coordinate 23,683 of PVKA01018958.1, read as the reverse complement.
TCTGCTGAATGGTTAAGACCTAGATAGAGCAAGACTTATATACCAACACATGTACTTCAGGTTTCTTATGAGGTCAGTGAAGTTCCCTCAGGGTTTACCTTGTAGTCCTGTACATTATTCTGTAGTTCCTTTGTGCCATCCATGTGGATGAGTCACGGCCAATGCTTGACCAGTTTGCTCCCCATGAGAGCCTGAGAGAAAGTTTTCTCTCCATGTGGAGAAAACTTTTTCAACCATTCCTCATGTGATGGTCATGTTGGTTGTTTCCAATTTTGGCTATCACAAATGGTGCTGCTATAAACATAGGTGCACATATAGCTGTATGGTATGATGTTTTCAATTCTTCTGGGAACATACACATATATCCCTATGGTATGATGTTTTCAGTTCCTCTGGGAACATTCCCAGCAAAGGAATACTTGGCTTGAATGGGCTTACCAGTCCTATATTGTGAGGATTCTCCACACTGATGTCCACAATGGTTGTACCAGTCTACATTCCCACCAGCAGTGGAGAAGTGTTCCCTTTTCCCCACATCCTCTCCAACATTCAATGTTGGTTGATTTCTTTATGATAGCCATTCTTTCTGGAGTGAGATGGTATCTCAGTGTTATTTCAATTTGCATTTCTGGAGGGCTAGCTATATGGAGCATTTTACATATATTTATTTGCTTCTTTAATGTCTTCCTCTGAGAAGGGTGTATTCATCTCAGGTGCCCATTTCTAGACTGGGTCTTTAAAATTTGAGGGCCCTAATATATCTTAGTTATTTATATATTCTAGAGAGCCGACCTTTGTCTGATTGCTTATTAGTTAGGATTTTTCCGAAATTTGTGGGTTGAATTTTCACTTTGTTGATGTTTTCTTTTGACGTGCAGAAAATCGTCAAGAAGAGTTGATCCCAGTTGTTAATTCTTTCAAGTGTTTCCTGTGTGAATACGTGTTTGTTCATAAACTCTTTGCCCACCTCTATGTCTTCCAGACTTCCTCTTACTTTCTCTTCCAGGAGGTTGAGTGTTTCTCTTTTAAAGTTTAGATCTTTAATCCACTTTGACTTTAGCTTAGTGCAAGGTGATAGACCTGGGCCAAGTTATAGTTTTCAGCATGTAGAAAGCCAGGTTTTTCAGCACCATTTGTTAAAGAGGCTATCTTCCTTCCAGCAATCTTGGTTTGTTCCTTTGTCGAAGATCAGGTGGCTGAATGTGTTTGCAGTGGCCTATGTGTATTCCAGTATATTCCATTGATCCTCAGGTCTATTTTGTTGCCAGTACCATGTTGATTTTATCAGAGTGGCTTTTTAGTATAATTTCAAGCCAGGAATTGTGATGCCTCCTGCCTTGTCTTTGTTGGCCAGGATTGCGTTTGCTATTCTAGGTCTTTTTTGGTTTCAACTAAATTTTAGGAATGATTTTTCTAGTTCTTGGAGGTGTGTTAGTGGCAGTATGGTAGGGGTTGCATTAAATCTCTACAACAATTTTGGGGGCATGGACATCTTCACGATACTGGTTCTTCCTATCCAGGTGCATGGAATATCTTTCCATTTTCTGAAATCCTCTATAATCTCTTTGTTAGGGTGTTGTAATTTTCCATAAAAGCATCTTTGACTTCCTTGGTTAAGTGCATTCCAAAGTATTTCATTTTCTGTGGTGGGTGCTATTGTTAAAAGTATTGTTTCTGTCGTTTCTCTCTCAGTTTGTTTGTTATCTGTGTAGTGGAATGCTATTGACTTTGAGTGTTGACTTTGTATCCTGCTATGTTACTGAATTTCTGTATCAATTTTAGTAGATTCTCAATAGAATTGCTTTCATCACATCCCATAAATTCCAGTAAGTTGTGGTTGAATGTTCATTGAATTGTTGATATTGTTGAATTTCTCATTTAATTTCATCTGTGACCCATTGATTGCTGAGTAGGGTGTTGTTTAATTTGTATGAATTTAGCGAGTTTTTTGGGTTTCTTTTGTTGTTTATTTCCAGTTTCATTACACTGTGGTCAGATAATGTGCATGGGATAATTTCTGTTTTCTTGCATACACTTAAGCATGATTTATGGACTAGTATGTGGTTTATTTTAGAAAATGCCCCATGTGCAGCTCAAAATAATGTGGATTTAGCTGTGTTTGGGTAGAACACTCTATATATGTCCACCAGGTTTATTTGTTCCAAGCTCTGGTTCCGTTCTGCTACTTCCTTCCTAATTTTTTGTCTGGTTGACCTTTCTTTTTGAGATAAGGGGTGATAACGTATCCTGTTAAGACTGTGGTCTTGGATATTAGGTTTTTCATGTCCATTAAAATTTGTCTTACATAGTTGTTCACCCTAGTGTTTGGTACACAGATATTTATGAGTAGTACATCTTCCTCTTGAATTTTTCCCCTACCCAATATATAGTGGTTTTCTTTGTGTCATTTGATCATTCTTGGTTTGAAGTTGAGACTGTCTGAGAACACAGTTGCTACTCTTGCGTTTTTCTAACGTTTGGGGGCATGTAACATTGTTTTCCATCCTTTGACTTTGTGCCTATGAATGTCTTTTTGAGTTAAGTATGTTTCTTGTATATAGCATATTGTTGGAATTTGTTTCCTAATCCACTGTGCTGATCTATTTCTCTGAATTGGTAAATTGAGTCCATTTACATTGATGGTTATAATTGAAATGTGTGGACTTATGGTTGTCATGATATTTACCTGTTGTTGTTTACTCCTTTGTATCCTGTGTTTAATTGTTTGCCCTGTTTAGTGGGTTCCTTCTGTTCTCATTCATAGAGTTCTGGTCATTGTGGTCTCTCTCTAGAAAATCTTTCAGTAGCCTGTGTAGGGATGGCTTTGTCATCATGAAATTCTTTAGTTTTTCTTTGTTGTGGAAGTATTTTACTTCTCCATCAAAGTTGAAAAAGAGTTTTGCAGGGTATATTAATCTGGGCTGGAATGTGTTTTCATGCAGGACTTGCAGAACTCTACTCCATGTTCTCCTTGACTTCATGGTTTGTGTAGAGAAGTTGGCTGTAATTCTGATGGGTTTTCCGTTGAATGTGAGCTCCTTTTCTCTAGCAGCTTTCAGTACATTGTTCGTGTGTTGGATTTCTGGGATCCTGACTATTATATTTTTAGTTGGGTTGAAGTTATTTGGTGTGCTGTATGCTTCAGTTACCTGAATGTTGGATTGTTTCCTCATATTTGGGAAGTTTTCTCCTATTACTTCTGCTCATATTGTTTTTATATCATTTGCCTTGACTCCTTAATTCTCATTGATGCCAATTATTCTCACATTGTTCATCTTTGCATCATCTTGAAGGTGATGGATTGTTTTTTTCCTGCATTCTCATTGTTTTTAAGAGATACTTTCTCACCTTTTCACTAGCTGAACTAGCATCTTTGCGATCTGAAACTGTCTTCGCTTTCACTGAGACGGTTTTGTAGCCTCGTGATTGATAGTTTTAGTTCTTCTATATCTCTTTGACTATGCTTCATGTATAATTTTTCTTTTTTCTGTAGCTCATTCCAGGATTCCATCATATTTCTGATTTCCTCTGCTTTTTTTTTTTTTTTTTTTTTTTTTTTTTTTTTTTTTTTTTTTTTTTTTTTTTTTTTTTTTTTTTTTTTTTTTTTTTTTTTTTTTTTTTTTTTTTTTTTTTTTTTTTTTTTTTTTTTTTTTTTTTTTTTTTTTTTTTTTTTTTTTTTTTTTTTTTTTTTTTTTTTTTTTATCAATCTCTTCTTTAAAGCTGGCTAGTAATTCTTTTGCTGCAGAGTTTTTTGCAAATTGGGTTTTCTCTATGTATTTCCAAAATTGATTCCCTACTTCAGATGCTATGATTTCGAAGAATTCTTTTTTTTATTTCAGAAATTATTTCTGCTTTGAGTTCCTCGTTGCCTTTTTGCAGTTGTTACTTTGCTTCCGATGCTGTTATTTCATACGTTTCACTTGGAATAGTGTTCTCTGCATTGGGTTTCCCCCCATATGTTTCTGGATTTGATTCATTACTTCAGATGCTATGTGTTCAAAATTTCTTTTTTTATTTCAAGTGTTAATTCTGGTCTCAGTTCCTCCATACCTTTCTGCTGTTGTTTCTTTGCTTCTGCCTCTGTTAATACATTCATTTCAGCTGTGCTAGTGTCCTCTGCACTTATTGGTGGACTCGAGGCCTGAGATTGTATTTTTCTCCTTGTCTTTGTCATTTTGTATAGCATGACCTCTGATCTTTGGTGTAGAGCTTTGGTTTAGTTATGCCTTTAGTGCATGAGATTTTGGTGTCAGTCTATTAAGTTTGAGATTATCCAGTTATCCCTAGCCTGGATTTAGCTGTTTTGTTCAATTCCTTTTTGCTGCAGCTCTTCTGGTCCAACTGTGAACCTGTTTTTCCCTTCTGTTGGGTCCCTGGTCCAGAGAGCCCTGAGGAGTGCAGAAGCTCTCCCCCACACTCACCAGGCTGAGCAAGGGTGGGTCGGTTTCAGGGAGAGTCACTTAAGTTCTCACTCCCACGGCAGGCTTAAGGACAGTAGCTTTGGGTAGTTGCCAGAAAGGCCTGTCTGGGATGTCTCACACCAGTTGCTCACTCAGAGGTCTTGGGGGTGCTTCAGATTTGGGCGAGCATGGGGAGAAACCAAAGGCTCTCCCAGAGACTTACCACACACTCTCCGAACTGGGGAGCTTGGAGAGTCGGGAAAATTCCCACTCACTCGGAGGGTTTAGGGGCAGGCACTCTCCGGAGTTGCCGGGCAGGTGGGTCTGGTGTGTCTCAGACCGGTCGCTCACTTTCTGCCTTGGTGGCGGGGGCTCCCTTGAAGATACACTTATAAGCAAAATAAACCAGACTCACATGTTCAAATATCATATAGTCTCCCTAGTATAACTCAAAAGTAGATTTACAAATAGAAAAGTATAACGCAATTTAAAATAAAGTGAGAACTTGAGGAATGGACAATGAGGTGAGTGCAAGGAGAAAAGCTGAGAAACATGACAGGGGCAAAACCATTCATTTATATGCACTAGATGGGTAAGACAGTGATCCTGAGAAACATCAGCAGATTTTTAAACTAGAAGTTAAGTAGTAGGATTGTCAACCCTACCAACTATATATGCTGATTCCTGTGAACCTGTCAAGTGCACTGAATTTAGTAAAGTATAATGGAAGGGTCACATTTGATATGCCTGTCATGCTGGTCTTCTAATTATGTACTTCTCATCATGACATACCAACTATTACTATACTACCTTTCAAATAATTTTTTAGAGGGTAATAAATGAAAAGATAAGAGAAAAATAGGTCAAGAGACAGTCCTGTTATGATGCTATATATAGATGTTTCTCAATAACTATGTAAATATATATAAGTGTTAATTCTTATTTTTAAAAACATATTTTCCTTCATATTCTGTAAGGACTTATAGTTTAATATCTCAATACTTGATGGAAAATACCTGTTCCATGTTATGCCTACAATGTCTGATATTTAGAGAAATAGTGTGGGTAAACCGAACTGCATATGTTGCATGGTAATAATAAGCTTCTCTTCCGGAGGTTTAATAACCTAAGTTTGCCAATCAAAAATTGGAGAAAAAGAAAGGTTGCAAGGTCAGCCAACATTTTGACCCTAACCTTTGAAGATCAGTGAAGACTCAAGACATAGGAGAATTTGTACTGTAACATCATGTAACTCAGTTGCGCCCAAAATTTTCTGATCAAGGAGATTAGGGGGCCACAGAGGAATGTGATTGATGTTGTACAGTTTTCCCAAGGAGAGTCACATGGAGAGAAAACATTCTCTCAGGCTTCCACAGAGAGCAATTTTTTCAAGCAATTGCTGTGACTCATCCACATGGCTGACACTAACAAAGGATCTACAAAGTGTGGTACAGTGTTACAGGATAAACCCTGTGTATACCTCACTGACCTTATCTGATACAAAAGTTACATTTCTTGTTATATAGGTCTTGCTTTGTCTTGGTTTTAGTCATCCAGCAGAAAGATAAGAAAGGAGATATATAAATTAAAGCCATATTAATATATTGAGCTGTGTGTGGCTCAAGTCAGCAACTTCTGTGGATAACCCACTCCCATTTTGTACTGCTGAACTGTGTTGGACTGTTTTATTAAAAGAATTTAAAAAAGAACAAAATTAAGAAATACTTTTAAAAATAGGGTACAACAATTACTTAATTTTACACAGAAATTTAGAATTCTAACCATATGCAGCATTTTAACAGGGCAGTCCTATGACATTTTTTCCCTTGTCCCTGGTTATAGTTTATTACATTTTTTTAAAAAAGTCATTTACTTGAAAGACCATATGGCAGTAATTGGTATGTCATGGCAAACAGTAAGTATTTATATGATGAGAATGACAGGCGTTCCAAGCATGACTCTAGTATTACACATGGCTCTCTTCAGTGTAGTTCTTTAGTTCACAGGTATCAGCATAAATATTTAGTCAGGGTGAGAATCCTACCAATTAACTGCTAGTTTCAATAACATGCTGTAGATTCTCAGGATTCTTGTTCATCTTGTGCACTTTGCCCCTGTCATGTTTCTAGGTTTTCCTCCTTGCCTTCTCTTCATTGTCTAATCCTCAAGTTCTTGCTTTCCTTTTAATTGTGTTATACTTTTCTATTTGTATTTCTTTATTTGAATTCTTACACTAGGGAAACTATACAATATTTTTTAATGTGAATTTGGTTTATTTTACTTTTGAGTATATCTTTAAGTGGCATCCACTTAAATATGAAGGATTCAAATTTATCATTTTTTATAGCTGAGTAATACTTTATTCTATAAAAATACCTCATCTTTTACATCTATTCTTCAGCTGACGGACTTCTTGGATGTTTCCAAGAGGTGCTGCTATAAGCATAGGTACACATATATTACTATGATATCAAGTTTTCAATTCCTCTGGGAAAATTCCCAGTAGGGGGATAGCTGGCTTTAATGGGACTTCCAGTTGTAGATTTAAGGAGTCTTCTCTTTGATTTCCATAAGGGTTTTGCACTAGCAGTGGGAAGGGTTCCCTTTCCCCACAGCCCCTTCAACATTTTTTGTTCATTGATTTCTTTATGATAGCTATTCTTTTGGGGAGAGATGGCATCTCAGTGTTGTTTTAATTTGTGTTTCACGGATGGCCAGTGATATGGAGCATTTTTTTCATAGATTTATTCCCTTCTTTAATTTCATCCTCTGAAAATTGTGTCTTCATCTTGGATGCCCACATCTCGATTGGGTGTTTACATTTTGGGTCCCTAATTCTTTTTAGTTATTTCTAAACCCTAGAGAACACTTTGTCTGAGTGCTTACTAGTCCAAATATTTTCCAGGTTTATGGGTTAACTTTTCACTGTGTTGGTCAATTTCTTTTGACGTGCAAAACCTTGTCAATAAGAGGTGGTCCCATTTGTTAATTCTTTCATGGATTATCTGTGTCTTTTGACTTTGTTCATGAACTCTTTGCCTACCACTATGTCTTCCAGACTTCCTCTTACTTTCTCTTCCAGGAGATTGTCTGTCTTTTAAAGTTTACGTCTTTAATCCACTTTGACTTTAGCTTAATGCATGGTGATACACCTCTGTCAAGTTTTAGTTTTCAGCATGTATATAGCCAGCACCATTTGTCAAAGCGACTACTGTTCTTCCAGTAAGTGTGTTTGGCCTTTTGGTTGATGACCAGATGACTGTTTTCATAGAGGCCTCTGCACCTTCTAATCTATTCCATTGATCCTCAGTTCTATTTTGTAGCCAATATCATACTGATTTTATCATAGTAGCTTTACAGTATAATTTTAAGTCATGAATTGTAATGCCTCCTGCTTTGTCTTTTTTGGCAAGCATTACATTTTCTGTTCAAGGACTTTTCTGGTCCCAAATACATTTGATTTCCTTAGTTCTGGGAGGTAAGATGTTGGTCATTTGATAGAGATTGCATTTAATCAGTACAGCAAGTTTGGGAATATAGCCATCTTCACAATGTTGGTTTTTCCTATCCAGGAGCAATGAATATCTTTACATTTTCTGAAATTGTCTACAATATCTTTTTTCAGAGTACTGTAATTTTCCTTGAATAGATCTTTGACTTCTTTAGATGAATTTCATGGTGCTATTGTAAAAGGTATTGTTTCTCTAATTTCCCTCTCAGTGTGTTTGTTATCTGAGTAGAGGAATGCTATTGACTTTTGGGTATTGACTTTGTACCCTTATATGCTGATGAATTCGTGTATCAATTCTAGTAGCTTCTTGGTGGAGTTTTCTGGGTATCCCAAGTAAAATATTATGTCATTAAATAATAATAATTTAACTTTTTCTTTTCCTATTCTTATTCCTTTTATTTCTCCTTCTTGTGTAATGCCTCTATCTAATGATCCCAAAACTATATTGAATAGGAGGGGAGATAGAGGACATCTCTGTCTTGTACCAGATCTGAGAGGAAATGATTTCATTTTTTCCCATTTAGGATTATGTCAGCCATTGGCTTGTCATAGATCGCTTTTATCAGATTGAAGTAGAGGCCTTCTGTTCCAATTTTCTGTAGGACTTTATGCATTAATGAGTGTTGGAAAAAGCCTATTGTGCATCAATTGAGAGGTACATGTGGTGTTCAGATTTGGCTCTGTTGACATAGTGTGTTATATTTATAGGTTTGTATATATTGAACATTCCTTGCATACCTGGGATGAATTCTACCTGGTCATGTTGTATAATATTTCTGATTATTTCCTGTATTCTATGTGTAGGATTTTATTGAGTACTTTTGCATCTATGTTCATGAGGGAGGTTGGCTTGTGGTTCTCTTTTTTAGATGTATCTTTCCCTGGTAGTATTATGAGTATAATACTCAACTCCAGAAATGATTTTGGGGCACTTCTTCTTCAATTTCATTTTAGAGTTTGAGGAGCATTTGAATTATATCTTCCTTAAAGTTCTTATACAATTCAGCTATGAATTCATCAGAACCTGGACTTATCTTTGCCAGTAGGCTTCTTATTACATTTTGTGTTTCATTGGCTGTTATTGGCTTATTGAGTGTTGTTACAGCTTCTTGGTAATTTGTACCATTCCCGGAATATGTCCCTTTCTTCTGTGTTTTTTACTGTGCCAGAGTAAAGGTTCCGAAAGTAGTTATTTACAATCTTCTGAATTTCCACTTATAATTTCACCATTTTCATTACTTATTGCTTCTGTTTGAGTTTTTTCTTTCCTTATTGCTTTTTTTGTTTGTTTGTTTGTTTCTTGTTTTTCTTGAGATTAGCTACGGGTTTGTCAATTTTATTTAATCTTTCAGAGAACCACCTTTTTCATTTGTTAATTCTTTGAACCATTTTCTTTGTTTCAATTGAATTAATTCTGCTCTAATTTCTATGATTTCTTCCCATCTTTGGGCTCTGGTTTTGGTTTACTCCTTCTTTTCTAGATGTTGGAGGTGCAGTATTATGATGTTTATTTGTTCCCTTTCTTTTACTAATGTGTGAGTTCACAGGCATGAATTTCCCTCTGAGAACTGTTTTTATTGCCTCCTATATGTTCTGGTATATTGTGCTTGAAATTTCATTGAATTGTAGATATTATTGAATTTCTTGTTCAATTTCATCTGTTATCCATTGGTTGCTGAGTAGGGTGTTGTTTAGTTTCCGTGAATTTAGCAGGTTTTTCTGGTTTCTTTTGTCATTTAGTTACAGTTTCATTGTACTGTGGTCAGATAAAATGCATGGGATAATTTCTGTTTTCTTGCAAATACTTAAGCATGATCTATGGACCAGTATGTGGTCTACTTTAGAAAATGACCCATGTGCAGCTGAAAAAAATGTATATCTAGCTTTTGTTGTGTGGAAAACTGTGTATAGGTTAACTAAGTCCATTTTTTTCAAGGTCTGGTTCCATTCTGCTTCTTCTTTACTAATTTTTTGTCTACTTGACCTGTCTTTTGGGGATGAGGATGTGATAAATCCTCCTGTTAACATTGTGTTATTGGATATTAGATTTTTCATATCCATTATAACTTGTCTTCTATAGTTATATTGACCCGTGTTTGTTCGTATTCATTTATGAGTGTTTCCTCTTACTCTTGAACTTTTCCCCTTATCAGGATATAGTGGCCTTCTCTATTTCATTTGATCATTCTTGGTTTGAAGTTGAGATCGTATGAGAACAGGATCGCTGCCTCTGCTTTTTTCTGAGGTGCTGGGCATGTAGCATTATTTTCCGTCCTTTGAATTTCAGCCTATGAATTTCTTTTTGAGTTAAGTTTTTTTTTTTTTTTCTTGTATGCAGCATGTTGTTGCATTTTGTTTCCTAATACACTGTGCCAGTCTACTTTTTTTAATTGGTGAATTGAGTCCATTTGCATTAATGGTTATAATTGAAATATATTGATTTACTATTGACATGTTATTTTCCTGCTGTTATTTATTCCTTTTTCTACTGTGTTTTATTTGCCCTAGTTAGTGGGTTCCTTCTGATTTCATTTGTGGAGTTATGATAATTTCGTTCCCTCTCTAGATCATCTCTTTGTAGTCTGTGAATGCTTGGCTTTGTCATCATGAATGTCTTTAGTTTTTCTTCGTCACTGAATTATTTCATTCTCCATCAAACTTGAAAGAAATTTTGCAGGGTACAGGATTCTGGGCTGAAATTTGTTTTCATAGAGGACTTGAAGTACTCTGATCCTCGTTCTTCATGCCTTCATGGTTTGTGAAGAAAAGTTTTCATGATTTTTCCTTTAAATGTGATCTGTTTCTGTTCTGTAGTGGCTTTCAGTAAGTTGTTCTTGTGCTGGGTTTCTGGGATCTTTTCTAGTATATGTCTCAGTATGTTTTTAATTGGATTGAAGTTATTTGGAGTTCCGTATGTGTCAGTTAATTCAATGTCAGATTGCTTCCTCATATTTAGGAAGTTTTCTGTTATTACTTCTGTCCGTATTCTTTTTTAATATCATTTGCACAGGCTCCTTTCTCACTGATGCCTATTTGTATCACATTGTTCATCTTGGCATCGCCTTGTAGGCGATGGATTATTTTTTTCTTGCATCCTAGTTGCTTTTAAGAGATCTTTTCTTACCTTTTCTCTAACTACACCAGCGTCTTGATGATCTGAAACTCCATATTCACTTTCCCTCAAGTAGTTTTGCAAGCTTGTGATTGAAATTTTAAGTTCCTCTATATCTCCTTGACTCTGCTTCTTGTGATCTGTTTCTTTCCTGTGTTGGTCATTGAAGGAATCCGTTGCTTTTCTAATCTCTAATTTTTTTTATCAGTGTCTTGTTGAGAAGCAGTTATTAATTATTTTATGTCAGAGATTATTTATCTGATTTCCTGTATACCTTTCTGCATTTGATTCTTTACTTTAGAAGCTACTAATTCAGAGATTTCTTTTTTCATTTCAGAGATTAGTTCTCATCTCAGTTCCTGCATACCTTTCTGCTTTTGTTTCTTTTCTTTTTGTGGTAGTAATTCAGAGATTTCTTTTTTTATTTCAGATATTAATTCTGCCGAGCCAGTGTCCTCTGCCCTTGTTCTGCATGGGTCCGAGGCCTGAGCTCGCATTTTACTCCTTCTCTTTTCATTTCATATAGCACTGACATCTGATCTTTTGTGCAGAGCTTTGGTGCTGTTATAACCTTAGCACTTAGTGACATTCTGGTGTAGATCTCTTAAGTCTGAGTTTATCCACTAGTGCCTGGTTTTGATCTAACTGTTGTGTTCAGCTCCTTCCTGCTGTAGAACTTGGAAGTGGACCTGTCGTGCCCCTTTGGCACAATAGTGAACCTGCTGAGATCCTCTGTTGTGCTCCTTGCTCAGCGGGTTTAGGGGAGCACAGAAGCTCTCACACACTAGCAGGGCCTGGGCTTGGCCTGGATCTTGTGGGTCCTGAGAGAAAATCAGAAATTCTCATTCCCTTGGTTGGCTTCATAGATGGGCTCCGGTGTGGTAGAGGGGTCCTGAGTGTTATGCAGGGGTTTCAGTCACACAGCGTGCCTGGGTTTGGGTCCGGAGGTCCAGCGGGCCCACGGGAGATGGAAGCTCTCCCACACACTCGCTGGGCCTGGGTTTTGCTGGATCTGGGGTTCCTGAATCCACTGAAGAAGTTCTCACTCACGTGGCAGGACTGGGCGGGGGGGCTGGAGGGGTCCTAAGGCCGCGGAAAGGGTCTCAGTTATGCAGCATGACTGGGTTTCTTTCTGGAGGACCTGCAGGCACATGGGAACCAGAACTATGATCTGAAACTCTACCTTCACTTTCACTCAAATGGTTTTTCAAGCTTGTGATTGATATTTTAAGTTCCCCTACACCTCTTTGATCCTGCTTCATGTGAGGTATTTCTTTACTATATTGCTCAACAAGGATTTTATCATTTTTCTAATCTCTATTTTTTATCAGTATCTCCTTGAAAAACAGTTATTCATTCCTTCACTATAGTTATCCCCTTGGTATTTTCTGGGTAAACTAGCTCATTCTGGTTGACTTTTTCTCCCTCTTGCAGTCAAGATAGAAAGAGAGAAGATACTCTTATAGATCTGGGTCTAAGGGCCGGCGGTATAGCTCAGCGGACTAAGCGCTTGCTTAGGTAAGCGCAGGGACCGGTGTTTGATCCTTGGTTCCCCAAGCCGCGCCGGCCCCGCCTTCGGGTGCGCTGAGCCAGGCGATGCAATGGGGGGGGGGGGGGCGCTCTCCTGTAATCCCAGCACATGGGAGGCAAAAAGCAGGAAGATCACTATGAATTTGGGCTGCATGCATAGTGAGACCCTGCACCAAAAAAAAAAAAAAATAAATAAAAAAAAATAAAAAAAAAAGATCTGGGTCTAGCAAAGTGTCTCAGCTTACTGGGTGCACATCTACAAAGTTTGAATTCATCCAGTTGTGCCTGGCTTCTGTGCTCAGCTTCTTCCTGCTGCAGGCCTTGGAAGTGAACCATTTGAGCCCCTATGGTAAGATATTCTGCTCCTGGATTAGTTGGGTGGTTCTGGCCCTAGCTTGTCTGCAGGAACTTCAGCTTCAGAGATTCACAACAGGCCTGTATGCCAGTCCTGGGCTGGGTTTGGAGTTGTCCAGAGGACAGGACAAAAGGACTTACTTAGAAGTTGGCTTGGGCAGGGTCTGGAGTGATCCAGCAGGCAAATGAAAGTGCAGAAGCTCTTCCACACTGGGCATAGGCTTGCGCTGAGTCCTGAGGAGTTTGGAGGGGTCCCAAGAGCATGGCCGAAGGTGTCCCTCACTTGATGGGCTTTGGCTATGTATGGAAGAATTCAGTAATTCAGGGGAGTGCAGAAGTTCTCCAACACAGTCCCTGGCCTGTACTTTGGGCTGAGTTTTGGATATTTTTTTAGTCTTTTGGTGAAGAAGAAGGCAAACTTTTGTCAAAGACTAAACATGTGATAAGAAATAAATGTTATAGGTTTTCATAATCAGTGAATATAGAAGCAAATCTCTATAACCAAATATTAATATGGGGAATCCATTATCATATAAATGGGAATTAAACACAAGTCAATTTTATACAAGACTGATCAGTGAGTTACTCATCTATACTCTTATTTTGAAATTTTATATCATTATTTTTATTGTTTGTTCTTCAGGTACACAAATAATAAACCAAAAAGTTGATAAGGAATGCAAATCCATTCACAGGCAACAAGAGTGGATGGACCAAGTGCCACGAACCCCTGTGTGAGTAGGGCCCACAGATCACAGCTTTGCAGAAACCTGGTGGGCTGCTCAGGGTCCTCCTTAGTTCTTAAAAGTTTGGACCAGCACTAACACAAACTCCATAACTGTGCTCTTGGGGATAAAGGTCAGATCTTGCCAGTCTTGCAGGATACCCAGTGTCCTCTCCAACATTCTTAAATGGCACAGGAAAGATCTGTGCCTTTGTGCATGCTGGGCTCACAGATAACACAAGTCTAGAGTCTTTGTGGGCTTCTCAGCCTCTGTATAACTTCTTAAATAGTTCGGCTGGTACAAACACAATCTCCACACATGTGCAGTATGGGATGTCACAGGTTAACAGTCCTGCAGGGAACCCAGAGTGCTCTGAAAAGTTGTTCAATTTACATCTTTCACATGATCAGAGTTATTGAACATTTTTTCATGTGTTTATTTGTCATTTGTATTATTTCATGTAAGACATGTGTATCCATCACAAATGCCCATGTTTAGATTTGTTCTTTAATTTAGGAGATCTGATATTTTTCAGTTCTTTATACATTCTAGATATAAGTTCTTTGGCTGAGGAGCAAGTGATAAAAATAGTTTTTTAAAATTTCTTTATTAATTTTCATGAGAAAGAAATAGCAATGAGACAGCCTCAAAGCAGGTTAGTCAGACAATTAGAATAATTAATACATTGCATATTGTTGTTTTCATAGTATTTATTCACAGTACAAGATGTATACATGATCTCTTGTTAAAACAATATTAGTACAAATCTTTTCTTTTTTTCTTGGAAGAGTTATTCTCTTGTCCTTTTCAACTCAGTACCTCTTTCCTTTTGAATACGTTAATTCCCTTCTCCCAGGATCACTTTTACATTTCACATTCCCTTTCATGTTCTCACACTAAGGTGACAATGTGGTGTTTGTGCAAGGGGTCTAATTTATTTCACTAAATAGTATGTTCTCTAGTTCAATCCATTTATTGACAAAGTCTTAAATTTATCATTTTTACAGCTAAATACCATTCCATTGTGTAGAAATACCATGTCTGCCTCAGTTGATGGCCATCTGCGTTGCTTCCAAGATTCAGCTATGATAAATTACACTACTATAAATGTGAAGGAACATATATCACTATGGTATATTTTTTTCAGTTCTTCTGGAAAAATACATGAGAGGAGAATAGCAGGGTTAAATAGTGCCTCCAATTCTAGCTTTTTAAGGAATCTCCACACTGATATCCATAGTAGTTGTACCATTCTGCACTCCCACTAACAGTGGAGAAGTGTTTCTTTTTTCACAACATCTACAGCCATTGTTATTGACTGACTTCTTGATATTGGACATGTTTTCTTTGATAAGATGGCATTTCAGTGTTATTTTAATTTGCATTTCTAGACTGAACAATGAGGTTGAAAATTTTTCATATATTTACTTACCATTTTTATCAATTCATCTGAAAACTGTATGTTCATCTCTGATGCCCAGTTTTGGACTGGGTCTTTGAATTTTGTGAGGAATTGCTTTTGTTTTCTTTTATTACATGTTTTAAAACAAACATTTACTTGACACAGAGTACAACAATAATTAATATGACACTAGAAGCACTATGCATTTAGAAAACAAGAGTGACAGGCATTCCAAGCAATTCCCTAGTATTACACATTGCTATCCTTGGTGCAGTTGCTTAGTTCACAGGTATCAGCATATACAGTTAGCAAGGGTGAGAATCCTATCAATTAACTTCTAGTTTCAAGAACCTGATGGAAATTCCCAGCATCATTGCTTGAACCATCTTGTTTATATAAATGTATTGTTTTGTCCCTGCCGGGTTTTGCCCTAGCTTTTCTCCTTGCCCTCTCTTCATTGTTTAATCCTTAAGTTCTCGCTTTTCATTTAGTTGTGTTATACCTTTCAATTTTTAACTCTTCTTTTGAGTTCTTACACGAGGGAGGTCATATAATATTTACACATGTGGGTCTGGTTTATTTCACTCATGAGCATATCTTCAAGTTGCCTCCATGTATAATGAAGGCATTGAGAACCTGTACTGTAACATCCTGCAACTTATAGTTGTCTCAAATTTTCTGTTCAAGATTATGGGGCCACAGAGGAAAGCTATTGGCGATGTAGTGTATGCCTAAGGAGAGTAATCTAGAAAGAAAACATTTTCTCAGACTTTCACAGAGAGCAAATTGGTCAAGGAATGGCCATGACTCATCCACATGTCTGACACTGACAAAAGATCTACAAACTGCTATGCATGGTTTTACAGCAAATCCTGAGGGGATATGACTGAACTTGTCAGATACAAAAGTTACGTGTTTTGTTATAAAAGTTATACTTCTTGCTTTATCTTATTCATAACCATCTAGCACAAATGTATAAACACAAGGTATAAAAAGTAAAGCCATATTAATATACTGAGCTGTAAAAGGCTCAAGTCAACAACTTGTGACATTGCCAGTCCTGTGGATAACCTACTATCACAGTAGTCTACTGAACCATATTGGATTATTTTGCTGAATTTATGCGCTTACAATATCTAAATGGCAATGGAATACCTATCTTTGGGGGGCCATGACATTCTAAATGTTTTATGTTCTGAATAGAATTCTGTTGTTGGAGGGACAGATGGCTATACTTTTTTCCCCAGTTTGTTGGTTTTATTTTTACTCTGTGAGAAATTTCCATTAAAGTGAAGAAACTTGAAAAAACCAGATCACAGTTGTTGATTCTTTGAAATATTTGCTGAGCAGTTTGATTTTTGTTCATGAACTCCCTACCTACCTCTATGTCTTTAAAATTAGTACTTAAATTTTACTCCAGAAGATTTAGTGTTTCTGTTTTTTTTTTTTTTTTTTTTTTTTTTGGTGGTACCAGGGACCAAACTCATAGCCTGGCACTTCCCAGGAAGGCACTTATTCCATCAAGCTATCTCCCCAGCCCAGTGCTTCTGTTTTAATATTTAAACATTTTATCCACTTTGACTGTAATTTAGTACATGGTGATAAACATGAGTCTAATTTTAGCCTTTGGCCTATGGAAAGCCAGTTTTTCCAACACAATTTATTAAAAAAGCTATATTTCTTCCAGTGAACATATTTGGCTCCTTTGTCAAAGATAAGACAGCTGAGTGTGTTTGTAGTTATATTTGCATCTTCTAATCTGTTCCATTCATCTTGAGCTCTGTCTCTATGCTAATACCATGCTGATCTTATTACAGTAGCTTCATAGTATAATTACACGTCAGAGATTGTGATACCTCCTGCCTTTCCCTTGTTTGCCAGGATTGCTTTTGATATTCTGGGTCTGGTATATTTCAATTTGAGGAAAGTTTTCTCTATCACCATGAGGCATATTAACGGTAATTAAGTTGGGATTGCATTGAATCTGTATATCAGTTTTGGGGATAGGCCAGTTTCACAACTTTAGTTCTTCTTGTACAGTAGCATGAATTAACTTTTCATTTTCTCAAATCAACTTCAATATCTTGTTTTTCCCCAAGTACCATACTTTTCACATTATATGTTTCTCACTTCCTTTGTTATTGTGATTCCTTAGTATTTGAGTTTTTTGGATGTTATTGTGAAAGTTGTGGTTTCACAGATTTAAATTTTCTCTTTGCATTGTTTGTGTAAAAAACTATTGATTTTCTTTTGTGCCAAGCAGTTAAACTTTATTGTACATTTAATTTTTCCAAATGACACCTTCTTTGATTCATTACAGTAAATGTGAAATTGACTTCAGATTTTAGGCACTCAGCCATATGTTTAAAGGCATTTTAGTCTCCATTGAGTGATGAATACTGTTGCAGACTGGCCAATAGGCACACATCTGCACAGGTCTCAGTGTCTCTGTCTATTCTATTTTTTATTATTAATTTTATTGAGACACATCAATGAGACAGTTTTAAAAGCAATTAATAGGACAGTTTCAATTATTAATACATTATGTAATGTTACCATCTTAGGGCTAATTCATAGTACAGTATGCAGACATGATATCCTATCAAAATGTTATTAGTACAAATCTTTCTTCTCACTGAATTAAGAAAAAGAAGCTGTATATCTATCCTAACTATTTTGTATATACAAATACAAAATTGTCCTTCCTTTGTATCCCCTTTTTGCTCAGTTTTTTTAGAGATGGGTATTCCATTACCATTTAAATATTGTAGGTGCATGAATTCAGCAAAATAATCGAATATCATCCAGTAGTCCATAACAGATTATCCATAGGACTGGCAATGTCAGAAGTTGTTGACTTGAGCCTTTCACAGCTCAGCATATTAATATGCCTTTACTTTTTATACCTCATTTTTATACTTTTCTGCGGGATGGTTAAGACCAAGATAAAGCAAGACCTATATAATAAAAAATACAACTTTTGTATCTGATAAGGTCAGTCAAATCCCCTCAGGATTTATCCTGAAACCCTGTACAACAGTTTGCAGATTCTTTGTCAGTGTCAGCCATGTGGATGAGTCATGGCCATTGCTTGACCAATTTTCTCTCTGTGAAAGTCTGAGAGAATGTTTTCTCTCCATGTGACTTTCCTTAGGCATACTTTACATCATCGATCACATTTTTTCTGTGGCTCTATAATTTCCTTGATCAAAAAATTTTGGACATAACTGAGTTACATGTGATTACAGTGTAGGTTCTCCTGTGTCCTGAGTCTGCACTGACCTTGAAAGGCTAGGGCCAAAATGTTGGCTGTCCTTGCAGCAGCCCTTCTTTTTCTCTGAATTTTGGTCTGAAAACTTAGGCTATTAACCCTCCAGGAGAGAAGCTTATTATTACCCTACGACATATGCAGTTGTGTTTAACCTCACTATCTGTCTGAATAACAAACATCTTACGTACAACATGGAGTAGGTATTTTCTGTCTAGTATTGATATATTAAATTTGAAGTCTCTATAGAATATGGAGAAAAAAATAAAAAATAATAAAATAATTTTAAAATATGAATAAACAATTACATATTTTTACACAGAAATTTATTTATTTATTTTTATTTATTCGTTTTGCAGAACCAGGGATTGAACTAAGGCCCTGTGCTTGTCAGGTAAGAGGTTGTTCCACTGAGCCATCTCCGCCCTCAATACAGTAATTTAGAAATCTAACCATGTACAGCATTGTAGCAGGACAGTTCTGTGACATTTTTTTCTTGTCTCTTTTTTCCATTTATTAACCTTTATTTTTTATAAAAAAACAACAACAACAACCATTTACTTGAGAGACTATATGGCAATAATTGGTATATCATGACAAGTAGTACTTATTTAGAGGACCAGAAATACAGGCATTCCAAGCATGACTCTTCTATTACATATTCAGTGCAATTGCTTAGTTCACAGGTTTCAGCATATATAGTTAGCCAGGATTAGAATCCTGCCAATTAATTGCTATTTTCAAAAACCTACTGATGTTTCTCAGGATAATGGCTTTATGTACAAGATGGGTAAAAATGCTACTGATTTTTGCATGTTGACATTTTGTGCTGCTATATTCCTGAGTTTGGTGATTAAATGTACAAGACTCTTGGAGGAGCTTTTGAGGTCTCCTGTGTAGACTATTATGCGATCTGCAAATAATGAAAATTTTACTTCTTATTTTTGAATTTATTGCTCTTATTCATTTCATTGATCTCTCTTATCGAATTTCTCCAGATAATGTTCCTAGAACTATGTTTAACAGGAGCTAAATCAGAGTACAACCTTTTCTTGTTTGTGATTTTAACGTGAAAGTCTTTAGTTTTTGTGCATTTAGTTTGTGATTGTCTCTTGGTTTCTCACAGATGGGTTTTGTCAGGTTGAGATATAGATTATCTATTGTGATTTTCTATATGGTTTTCATCTTAAATGAGTGTTGAAGTTTTTCAATAGATTTTTGTGCATCTATTCAGATAATCATACTGTGTTTGTTTCTGGCTCTATTGATGTTGTGTAATACAGTTATGGACTTGCATAAGTGAATCATCCTTTCATTCTTGGGATGAAATCAAGTTTGTGGTGATAAGTAATCTCCTTAATGTTTTGCTGGATTCTCTTAGGCATTTTTTAAAGGATTTTTACATCTATATTCATTAGAGAGATTGGCCTGTAGTTGTCTTCTTTAGTTGGATAATCTCTGGTTTTAGAATCAGAACAATACTTGCCTCTAGCAAGGAGTTTGAGAGAATTGATTTACTTTAAATGTCTTTAATGAGTTTAGGGAAAATTGGCATTCTATCTCCTCTAAATATCTTGTAGAATTTAGGTGTGAACCCTTTGCAGCCTGAGCATTTCTTTATTGCTTTTTTTAAAATTACATTTTCAATTTTGTTTTCCTTTACTGGGTTAGTTACAGTGTTGTGTCTGTTTTTGACTCACATGTAGCATTTCATATGTATCTAGGAAACTATCAGTTACTTCTGTGTGCCCATCCTATGAGAGTAAAAATTTGGGCAATAAATGTTGTTGCTCTTCTGTGTTTCTTAGTGTCTGCCATGATATTGCCCCTTTCGTTCCTTGTTGCATGAATATTCTTTTGTGTATTATTTTCAGGTAAGCATCAACAGGATGTTCAGTGTCTTACTACTAGAAAGGACTCGTAGTGATTTTCCAGTTTATAGCCTCCAAAGTTTTGGGATAACAGGCGTGTACCATCATGCCCAGTCTCAGTCACTGTCTCAGTGTGCCTCTGGGGCAAGGCATGGCAGGCCTCAGGATTGAACCCTCGAGCTCTGTGCCTGCTTGTAGGCACTTTAATCCAGTGAGCTATTTGGCCAGCCCTATGAATTTGTTTTTTTTGTTTACTTTCTTGATTTGGTTGGCTAGGGTTTTATCAATTGTATTTTTTTTTCTTTCAGAGAACAAACACTTTGATTCATGAATTCTTTGTATTTCCTCATCTTCCTTGCATTAATTTCTGTTATACTCTTTATACCTTCCTGCATTCTTGAGCTTTATGCTTGACGGGCTCTTTTAGTAGCAGCATGAGGTACAGTAGAACATCATTTATTTGGGCTTGTTTTGTTTTCCTACTGTGGTGTGAATTTACCTCTATTTGCTCTTAAGACAAATTTCATTGTATCACACATATTATGGTAAGCTGTGTTAGCATTTTTGATTGATTTATGTATTTGTTAATTTCTTTTTGCTATCATCTGTGACCCACTGATTGCTTAGGAGACTGTCATTTAATTTCTGTATGTTTATGTTGAAATTTTAGTTTCTTTTGTTAATAATTTCCAGTTTCATTGTACTGTGGTCAGATAGTATGCATGGGATAATTTCCATTTCTTTGCATTTAGTTAAGAATGCTCTCGGTGTTAATATATGGCTTATTTTGGAGAATGTTCCATGTATGCCTGAGAAAAATATGTATTCTGTTGCTAGGTGTAAAACATTATGAAGTTCTACCCAGTTCATTTTTTCACAAATTTGGTTTAGTTCTGTTGTTTCTTTGTGGACATTTTTGGTCTAGTTGATCTATCTCTTTATTACAGTAGCATGTTAAGTCTTCCATTATAATTGTATTGTTTCTCATTCTATTTCTCATGTGTATTAATATTTGTCTTTTGTAGGTGCTCCTCATATGGGTGCATATACATTTATAATTATCTCTTCTTTTTTGTGGTTTTCCTTTAATGAGTATTTAACGAACTTCTTTATTCTTTGTATGATTTTTGCATTGAAACTGATATTTTCAGCAAACAAAATAATTACCCCTGATTTTTTCTTTTTTCATGAGCATGAGATATTGTTTTACATCCCTTGACTTTCAGTGTATGAATGTCCTTTTGAGATTAATGTTTCTTACAAGCAACAAATTGTTGGGTTTTATTTCTTAGTCCACTGTAGTGGCCTGTTTAATTTGATGGGCAAACTGAGGCCATTAAAATTATGGCCTCATTTTAACTAATATATATTGCCTTGATATTTTTATGTTATTTTCATCCTATAGTTTCCACATTGTTCTCTCTTTTTAGATGATTCCTTTAGGGTTTATTTCTGTTTTCTTGATTTTATTGTTCTTTCTGTCTCTTTCTAGAATACCTGTCAGTACTCTTTGTAAGGTTGCTTTGTTGGTCATGAATTTCTTCAGTAGTTCTTTGTCATGGAGGGATCTTATCTCACCATTAAATTTGATGGATTGTTTTTCAGAGTACATCACTCCAGATTTTAAGTTATTTTTTCTCAGGAACTTAAATACTTCACTCCAAGCTCTTCTTGATTTCATGATCTGTGTTGGAAAACTGCCATGATTATTCTGGGTTTCCCATTGTAGGTGATCTGTTTCTCCTCTCTAGAGGATTAAATAGTCTATTCTTTTGATGAATTTCTGAGATCTTGGTTGTTATTTGGCTATGTGTACATATATTTTGATTATGGTTCTTTGAAGTTTTATTTTCTTTGTTTTACTTTATGTCAGGTTCTTTTCTCATGTTTGGAAAATTTTCTTCAAGTAATTCTGCAAATTATGTCATTAGTGCTGTCTCCTCACCTATTATTTTCATATTATTTTTCTTTGTGTCATCCTGTAGCTCATAAATTGTTATTTCCTGGTGCCCTGTTCGTTTTAAGAGATCTTTTCTTTCATGTTCATTAGCTACATTGCTGTCTACAACGTCTGAAAGTCTAACTGCAGTTTAATTCAAGTAGTTTTGCCAGCTTTCAATGGAATTCTTAATTTCCTGGGTATTTGTTTAAATATCTCGTGCACTATAATTATTTACTGTATTGTTCATTCAGGATTTCTATCATTTTTCTATTTTCCCATTTTTTATTTTTGTCTTCTTTATCTGTGCTGGACAGTTCTTTTACAATTGTTGTGATTTCTTTTTTGACCTGAGAAATTATTTCTGTTCTTATTTCTTCTAGAGCTGTGGATTTGTTTCTTTGCTTCAGTTGATTTCTGAAACTTCAAATGTGTCATTTCCAAGTCCTTCTATATCTTTGTCTCCTGGATTTGTTCTGGATGGGCTGGAGGACTAAGATTGCCTTTTGCTCCTGTGTGTTGGCATTTTTGATGCTCTAGGTAATCAGCCAGAGTTATCAGTGGTGATAGAATGGTGAGGCATGTATCAGTAATGTTTTTGAAACATTGGCATGCAGGGGTAAGAATCACAAGTGTTCTCTCTAGTAGTGCACATGACTGGTTGATACTCAACCAAGCTTTAGTTTAGCTCATCGGTGTTGGCCAGATTCACCAAGATCCCATTGGCCATAAAGAATCCTCCTAAGTTCTTAAAATTTTGTGCAGTTCCAGCACATAATCCTCACTTGTGTATTGGGGGAAAAGCTAAGCAACTTCACAGAGTCCTTCAGGCCTCCCAGAATGCTCCTAAGTTCCTAAGTGGATGGATCAGTTTCCAGGACAACTTCATTCCTGTGAAAACTGCACCCACAGATCACAGCTCTCCCAGCTGCTCAGAATTCTCCTAAGTTCTTAAAGGTTTGGTAGGCACTAGCACAAGCTCAATACCTGTGCACTGGGAGCTAAGGTTCAGAATGTGCCAAGTGCTTCTGGCTTCCCAGAGTCCTCCAAATTTCTTAAATGGCACCAAGAAAGCTTCATGCTTGTGCACCCTCAGCCCAGTGAGCCACTCAGGGTCTTCCTACATTCTTCAAGTTTAAAGTTATGGCACACAATGTTATTTGTATTTCCAAAACACTAAGATATTTCATGTGTAATTTATTTTTTTCCATTTATTTTTATTTTATTAAAATACAAATGTCAATCAGACAGTTTCAAAACACCTTAACCATACAGAGTCGATGAATTAATACATAGCAAACTGTTTTCATAACGTTTTGGTATTGTACAAGGTGCATACATGATATTATATTTACAGATTTTTTATAGCTGAAATTATATCAAAAATTCAATAATTATTTACCTAGTGGATGACCATAGCACTAAAAGCTGACATAATATCCTGTCCAACCACCATTAGTGCAGATCTTGCCTCTCATAGAATTATGTAGAAGCACAGCATTATCTATCCCAACTGTACTGTCTATACACACACATCATGATTTTTTCTTTCTACAACCCTTCCTTTGTCT